>CM056058.1:161570418-161610418 GCA_029574335.1 Rana kukunoris | reverse complement strand
AGAGCCGATCAGCGGCTCTCCTGACAGGGGGGGTTCGCGCTGATTGTTTATCAGCGCAGCCCCCCCTCGGATCGCCACATGGACCACCAGGGAGTGCCCACACTAGACCACCAGGGAACATAAAAAAATGAAAAAAAAATGAAAAAAAAAAAAAAAATGAAAAAAAAAAAAAAAGTCAGCAGTAAAAAAAAGGGCAGTAAAAAAAAGATGCCAATCAGTGCCCACACATGGGCACTGATTGACAACATTAATCCATCAGTGCCACCCCTCAGTGATCATCAGTGCCACCCCAGTGTCTGTCAGTGCCACCCCACAGTGCCAATAATGCCCAGTGCCCACCTATCAGTGCCCACCTGTGCCACCTATCAGTGCCCACCTGTGCCACCTATCAGTGCCCACCTGTGCCGCCTATCAGTGCCCACCTGTGCTGCCTAACAGTGCCCACCTGTGCCACCTATGAGTGCCCACCTGTGCCACCTATGAGTGCCCATCTGTGCCGCCTATGAGTGCCCATGAGTGCCCATCAGTGCCGCCCATGAGTGCCCATCAGTGCCGCCCATGAGTGCCCATCAGTGCCCCATACCAGCACCGCCTATCAGTGCCCATCAGTGCTACCTAATCGGTGCCCATCAGAACTACCTCATCGGTGCCCATCGGTGCCCATCAGTGCCACCATATCAGTGCCCGTAATTGAAAGAGAAAACATACTCATTTACAAAAAAATTAACAGAAAAAAATAAAAACTTTTTTTTTTTTTCAAAATCTTTGCTCTATTTTTAGTTGTTGCGCAAAAAAAAAAAATCGCAGAGGTGATCAAATACCACCAAAAGAAAGCTCTATTTGTGGGGAAAAAAGGACGCCAATTTTGTTTGGGTGCAGTGTAGCATGACCGCGCAATTGTCATTCAAATTGCGACAGTGCTGAAAGCTGAAAATTGGCTTGGGCGGGAAGGTGCGTAAGTGCCTGGTATGGAAGTGGTTATTAATGCACGTACTTACTTTATAATAAATCATTTTATTTTGTGCGCACCGCGGTATGTCGCCGCTATAAGGCGTCACGCCTTCCGGAAACAGCCGATTAGCGTTCGGCTCTTCTCGGCGCCTGCGCACAGACCCAGGAGCTGACTGCGCAGGCGCCGTAAATAGCCGGTCCTAGTTCGGGTTTTTTCGGAGGGCATAACGCGGCTATATACGGCGCCTGCGCAGTCAGGCGTGACGCCTTATAGCGGCGACATACCACGGTGCGCACAAAATAAAATGATTTATTATAAAGTAAGTACATGGATTAAAAAAAAAAAAAAAAACAGCATACTGGCGCTGACGCCAGAATGTTGGATGGGATGAAACAAAGTGGTTTTAAGGGTGGAACTCCGCTTTAAAAAGAGGTCAAGAAAGCTTAAAGGGGCTGTAAAGGTAAAAGTTTTTTTTTACCTTAATGCATCCTATAAACACCCCCCCCCCCCCCCCCCGAGACCCCGTTTTACTTACCTGACCATTCGAAAATTGCCAGGCGTGTCCACATCATCCTGTTCGGTTCCCAGCCTGGCCGTTGATTGGCTAGGCTGGGCGGATTGATAGCAGCGCAACCATTGGCTGGCGCTGCTGTCAATCACAGCGGATGGCGTGGCACGCCGGGGGGGCGGGGCTGAGTGATATTTCTACGCCGGGGAAGCTGGCATGCATTTCAACTCTCGGATCCAGAGAACCAGCGGGACCGGAAGTGCGTGATTGTGCGTAAACAGGCGCCGTAGGCGTGGAACAGTCTCCCCACTATTACAGCGCTGAACAGCCTCAGTGCCAGGGCACAGGCACCGACAAAAGTAAGGGGCCATTTGGCGCTGTATATTATACTATGGCAGTCTTCCTTTTTCTCTGTTCTGTGACATTGGAGTTCGGCTGTATCAAGGGGGCCGCACGTGAAGTACTGGGCTTGTGATTTAAGCTTTCTTGACCTCTTTTTAACCCCTTGCTTACCGGGCACATAAACCCCCTTCGTTCCCAGGCGAAATTTCAGCTTCCGGCACTGCGTGGCTTTAACTGACATTTGCGCGGTCGTGCGACGCGGCTCCCAAACAAAATTGACGTCTTTTTTTCCCCCACAAATAGAGATTTCTTTTGGTGGTATTTGATCACCTCTGCGGTTTTTATTTGTTGTGCTATAAACAAAAAAAGAGCGACAATTTAAAAAATATATATATATATTTTTTACTTGTTGCTATAATAAATATGCCAATTTAAAAAAAAAAAATTCTCGGTTAAGGCCGATATGTATTTTTCGACGTATTTTAGTAAAAAAAAAAAAAAAATCGCAATAAGCGACTGGTTTGCGCAAAAGTTATAGCGCCTACAAAATAGGGGACAGAATTATGATTTTTTTATTATTATTTCTTTTAGTAGTAATGGCGGCGATCTGCGATTTTTATTGGGACTGCGATATTGCGGCGGACATATCGGACACTTTTGACACAAATTTGGGACCATTCACATTTATACAGCGATCAGTGCTATAAAAATGCACTAATTACGGTATAAATGTGACTGGCAGGGAAGGGGTTAACACTAGGGGTTGAGGAAGGGGTTAAATGTATTCCCTGGGTATGTTCTGTGTGGGGGGAGGGGGGATGACTGGGGGAGGTGACCGATGCTGTGTCCCTATGTACAAGGGACACGGATCGGTCTCCTCTCCTCTGACAGCACGTGGAGCTCTGTGTTTACACCCCATCATTACACAGAGCTCCACGTCCCTGCTGTCATCTGCTTGTTTTCCCGCCGATCGCGTGTACCCAACGGACATCGCGGACGCCAGTTACATGCATCGGCTCTTCAGCGATGCGCCGGGACAGTGTTTACCCGTGGCGTGCCACCCAGTGGCGCGCGCGAGTAACGCACTTTAAATCACGTCCAAAGACGTCAACTTGGCACTTGAGAGCCGCGCTGTTGACGTCTTTTGTCTATAGCGCGGCTCTCAAGTGGTTAAGTAAATAGGTCAACATCTTGTGGTAAGGAGCCACCCTTTGTGCACATTCGGGGTGAATTTTCGTCTTGGTGGAGACCCTTTATAGTGGATTTCAAGCAATATTGAGCACAGACACTTATAAATGGACTTTATTTGCATATTTATTTATCGGTGGTGATATCGAACACATATTTTATTGTTAATTAATTCTACAACTTCTATGTAATGTTGGCTTTGATACCGATATATATATATATCTACTTTGTATTATTTTGTTTTATATTACACTTTAAGCACCCCCCCTACCTTTCACTTCTTCACATCATTTGATCCAGTTCATTGTTTCTTTGGGGAGCAGCTCATTAATATTAATTAATACAATTTTCAATATAATAATCACTTATAGGTTTAGTTGGCGCAAAATTCACATCTTTCATAATAAATTGAGTGTCAAGTCATTTTTATTTTTATCCACAATAATATTTTGGTGTACATCACATCTAATTCTATTATTGTTGGAATCTTCTAACATATTTTACTCTCAAATAAGTTTTCAAGCATAAATATTGCAATGTATATAATTATATATCTTAATGTTATTTCTTACTGCAGGAACACCAAACACCACAACGCAATCAGCACTTCCTACAAATGAAAGGACTGCGACACAAACGGCAGAACCTTCCACCACAAACTCTACAAATGTAACGACTTCTCCCGGTTCTGCAGAAACAATTTACATGGAGTCGTCTACAAAGAGTTCATATTCCTGGACACTTACCTCTCAGGGGGCCACTACTGGGATTACAAATTATAATACTTCATCTATTACTGTGACAACTAATGAGACTTTACCGCTTTCTACCCGGAGTCCAACGTTGTCACCAGAGACAACCAACCACAGCTCAGAACAGACGGACTCAACGCTTTCATTGCTCTCTGGGGTCACAATAAGTCGCAGTGACTCTTCAGTGTCAACGTCTGCGGTTACAAATGTTCTGAGCACTTCTCAGGAGCTATCTACCTCATTACCCCTTTCTTCCCCATTCCAGTCTACAAAGGATAGTCACACGGAAAACTACATGACAAACATTAAGTCTGAGAGTTCTACGTCCTCCACTCATCAACCATCAGAATCCTCCACTGCGCCTGAAACCTCTCCGACAATGACCGACACAAGTCCTTCTAGTACATTGATAATGGAATCAGCTACTATTTCTCAAACAACTGAGGGATCAACTGTAGCTGAGTCATCTGCGTCTACTGGAGAAATGTCTCCATCAACCTCACCTCTTGTTCCATCGCACACCTCCCCAACATCACAAACATCAACATCCCCCGAAACATCACATTCATCTCCAACATCTGAAGGTTCTTCATCAACTGAATCAACACCCTCTGTGGGCACATCACCCACCATGACTGTGATCTCCACATCCTCTACTCATCAACCATCAGAATCCTCCACTGCGCTGGAAACCTCCCAATCAATCAAACCAACAATGTCTCCAACAATGACCAACACAAGTCCTTCTAGTACATTGAAAAGTGATACATCTATTATTTCTCAGACATCTGGGGAATCAACTGTAGCCAAATCATCTGCTTCTACTGGAGAAATATCTCCATCAACCTCACCTCTTGTTTCAACCCACACCTCCCCAACATCACAAACATCCCCCGAAACATCACATTCATCTCCAACATCAGAAGGTTCTCCATCAACAGAATCAACACCGTCTGTGGGCACATCACCCACCATGACTGTGATCTCCACATCATCTACTCATCAACCATCAGAATCCTCCACTCCACTGGAAACCTCCCAATCAATCCAACCAACAATGTCTCCAACAATGACCAACACAAGTCCTTCTAGTACATTGATAATGGAATCAGCTACTATTTCTCAAACAACTGAGGGATCAACTTTAAATAAATCATCTTTTTCTACTGGAGAAGTATCGCCATCAACCTCACCTCTTGTTCCATCGCACACCTTCCCAACATCACAAACATCAACACCCCCCGAAACATCACATTCATCTCCAACATCAGAAGGTTCTCCATCAACAGAATCAACACCCTCTGTGGGCACATCACCCACCATGACTGTGATCTCCACATCCTCTACTCATCAACCATCAGAATCCTCCACCCCATTGGAAACCTCCCAATCAATCCAACCAACAATCTCTCCAACAATGACCGACACAAGTCCTTCTAGTACATTGATAATGGAATCAGCTACTATTTCTCAGACAACTGAGGGATCAACTGTAGCTGAGTCATCTGCGTCTACTGGAGAAATGTCTCCATCAACCTCACCTCTTGTTCCATCGCACACCTCCCCAACATCACAAACATCAACATCCCCCGAAACATCACATCCATCTCCAACATCTGAAGGTTCTTCATCAACTGAATCAACACCCTCTGTGGGCACATCACCCACCATGACTGTGATCTCCACATCCTCTACTCATCAACCATCAGAATCCTCCACTGCGCTGGAAACCTCCCAATCAATCAAACCAACAATGTCTCCAACAATGACCGACACAAGTCCTTCTAGTACATTGAAAAGTGATACATCTATTATTTCTCAGACATCTGGGGAATCAACTGTAGCCAAATCATCTGCTTCTACTGGAGAAATATCTCCATCAACCTCACCTCTTGTTTCAACCCACACCTCCCCAACATCACAAACATCCCCCGAAACATCACATTCATCTCCAACATCAGAAGGTTCTCCATCAACAGAATCAACACCCTCTGTGGGCACATCACCCACCATGACTGTGATCTCCACATCATCTACTCATCAACCATCAGAATCCTCCACTCCACTGGAAACCTCCCAATCAATCCAACCAACAATGTCTCCAACAATGACCAACACAAGTCCTTCTAGTACATTGATAATGGAATCAGCTACTATTTCTCAAACAACTGAGGGATCAACTTTAAATAAATCATCTTTTTCTACTGGAGAAGTATCGCCATCAACCTCACCTTTTGTTCCATCGCACACCTTCCCAACATCACAAACATCAACACCCCCCGAAACATCACATTCATCTCCAACATCTGAAGGTTCTCCATCAACTGAATCAACACCCTCTGTGGGCACATCACCCACCATGACTGTGATCTCCACATCCTCCACTCATCAACCATCAGAATCCTCCACCCCATTGGAAACCTCCCAATCAATCCAACCAACAATGTCTCCAACAATGACCGACACAAGTCCTTCTAGTACATTAAAGAGTGATACATCTACTGTTTCTCAGACATCTGAGGGATCCACAGTAGCCAAATCATCTTCTTCTACTGGAGAAGTATCTCCATCAACTTCCCCTCTTGTTCAATCGCACACCTCCCCAACAACACCACCCAAAACATCACATTCATCTCCATCAGAAGGTTCTCCATCAACAGAATCAACACCCTCTGTGGGCACACCATTCACCATGACTGTGATCTCCACATCCTCCACTCATCAACCATCAGAATCCTCCACACCACTGGAAACCTCACAATCAATTGAGCCAACAATGTCTCCAACAATGACCGACACAAGTCCTTCTAGTACTTTGAATACTGAATCAGCTACTATTTCTCAAAAAACTGAGGGATCAACTTTAAATAAATCATCTTTTTCTACTGGAGAAGTATCGCCATCAACATCACCTCTTGTTCTATCGCACACCTCCCCAATATCACAAAGATCAACACCCCCCGAAACATCACATTCATCTCCAACATCTGAAGGTTCTCCATCAACTGAATCAACACCCTCTGTGGGCACATCACCCACCATGACTGTGATCTCCACATCCTCTACTCGTCAACCATCAGAATCCTCCACTCCACTGGAAACCTCCCAATCAATCGAACCAACAATGTCTCCAACAATGACCAACACAAGTCCTTCTAGTACATTGAAAAGTGATACATCTACTATTTCTCAGACATCTGGGGAATCAACTGTAGCCAAATCATCTGCTTCTACTGGAGAAATATCTCCATCAACCTCACCTCTTGTTTCAACCCACACCTCCCCAACATCACAAACATCACCTGAAACATCACATTCATCTCCAACATCAGACTTTTCTCCATCAACAGAATCAACACCCTCTGTGGGCACATCACCCACCATGACTGTGATCTCCACATCCTCCACTCATCGGCCATCAGAATCCTCCACTCCATTGGAAACCTCACAATCAATCCAACCAACAATGTCTCCAACAATGACCGACACAAGTCCTTTTAGTACATTGAAAACTGAATCAACTACTATTTCTCAAACAACTGAGGCATCAACTTTATCTAAATTATCTTTTTCTACTGGAGAAGTATCGCCATCAACGTCACCTCTTGTTCCATTGCACACCTCCCCAACATCACAATCATCAACACCCCCCGAAACATCACATTCATCTCCAACATCAGAAGGTTCTCCATCAACAGAATCAACACCCTCTGTGGGCACATCACCCACCATGACTGTGATCTCCACATCCTCCACTCATCAACCATCAGAATACTCCACCCTATTGGAAACTTCAAAATCAAATGTACCAACAATGTCTCCAACAATGACCGACACAAGTCCTTCTAGTACATCGAAAACTGAAGCAGCTACTATTTCTCAAACAACTGAGGAAACAACTGTAGCCAAATCATCTGCTTCTACTGGAGAAATATCTCCATCAACCTCACCTCTTGTTCCATCGCACACCTCCCCAACATCACAATCATCAACACCCCCCGAAACATCACATTCATCACCAACATCAGAAGGTTCTCCATCAACAGAATCAACAACCTCTGTGGGCACATCACCCACCATGACTGTGATCTCCACATCCTTTACTCATCAACCATCAGAATCCTCCACTTCGTTGGAAACCTCCCAATCAATCAAACCAACAATGTCTCCAACAATGACCAACACAAGTCCTTCTAGTACATTGAAAACGGAATCAGCTACTATTTCTCAGACAACTGAGGCATCAACTTTATCTAAATCATCTGCTTCTACAGGAGAAGTATCTCTATCAACGTCACCTCTTGTTCCATCGCACACCTCCCCAACATCACAATCATCAACACCCCCCGAAACATCACATTCATCTCCAACATCAGAAGGTTCTCCATCAACAGAATCAACCCCCTCTGTGGGCACATCACCCACCATGACTGTGATCTCCACATCCTCTACTCATCAACCATCAGAATCCTCCACCTCATTGGAAACCTCCCAATCAATCCAACCAACAATGTCTCCAACAATGACCAACACAAGTCCTTCTAGTACATTGAAAAGTGATACATCTACTATTTCTCAGACATCTGAGGAATCAACTGTAGCCAAATCATCTTTTTCTACTGGAGAAATATCTCCATCAACCTCACCTCTTGTTCCATCGCACACCTCCCCAACATCACAATCATCAACACCCCCCAAAACATCACATTCATCTCCAACATCAGAAGGTTCTCCATCAACAGAATCAACCCCCTCTGTGGGCACATCACCCACCATGACTGTGATCTCCACATCCTCCACGCATCAACCATCAGAATCCTCCACTTCGTTGGAAACCTCCCAATCAATCAAACCAACAATGTCTCCAACAATGACCGACACAAGTCCTTCTAGTACATTGAAAACGGAATCAGCTACTATTTCTCAGACAGCTGAGGCATCAACTTTATCTAAATCATCTGCTTCTACTGGAGAAGAATCTCCATCCACGTCACCTCTTGTTCCATCGCACACCTCCCCAACAACACAAACATTAATGTCACCCAAAACATCACATCCATCTGCGACATCAGAAGGTTCTCCATCAACAAAATCAACCCCCTCTGTGGGCACATCACCCACCATGACTGTGATCTCCACATCATCTACTCATCAACCATCAGAATCCTCCACCCTATTGGAAACTTCAAAATCAAATGTACCAACAATGTCTCCAACAATGACCGACACAAGTCCTTCTAGTACATCGAAAACTGAAGCAGCTACTATTTCTCAAACAACTGAGGAAACAACTGTAGCCAAATCATCTGCTTCTACTGGAGAAGTATTACCATCAACCTCACCTCTTGTTCCATCGCACACCTCCCCAACATCACAATCATCAACACCCCCCGAAACATCACATTCATCACCAACATCAGAAGGTTCTCCATCAACAGAATCAACACCCTCTGTGGGCACATCACCCACCATGTCTGTGATCTCCACATCCTCCACTCATCAACCATCAGAATCCTCCACTTCATTGGAAACCTCCCAATCAATCAAACCAACAATGTCTCCAACAATGATGAACACAAGTCCTTCTAGTACATTGAAAAGTGATACATCTACTATTTCTCAAACAACTGAGGGATCAACTGTAGCCAAATCATCTTTTTCTACTGGAGAAATATCTCCATCAACCTCACCTCTTGTTCCATCGCACACCTCCCCAACATCACAAACATCAACACCCCCCGAAACATCACATTCATCTCCAACATCAGAAGGTTCTCCATCAACTGAATCAACACCCTCTGTGGGCACATCACCCACCATGACTGTGATCTCCACATCCTCTACTCATCAACCATCAGAATCCTCCACTGCGCTGGAAACCTCCCAATCAATCGAACCAACAATGTCTCCAACAATGACCAATACAAGTCTTTCTAGTACATTGAAAAAAGACACATCTACTATTTCTCAGACATCTGGGGAATCAACAGAAGCCAAATCATCTGTTTCTCCTGGAGAAATATCTCCATCAACCTCACCTCTTGTTCCATCGCACACCTCCCTAACAACATCAACATCAACACTACCCGAAACATCACATTCATCTCCAACATCAGAAGGTTCTCCATCAACAGAATCAACACCCTCTGTAGGCACATCACCCACCACGTCTGTGATCTCCACATCTACTCATCAACCATCAGAATACTCCACTCCACTAGAAAACACCCAATCAATCGAACCAACAATGTCTCCAACAATGACTGACACAAGTCCTTCTAGTACAACGAAAACTGAATCAGCTACTATTCTTCAGACAACTGAGGCATCAACTTTATCTAAATCATCTGCTTCTACTGAAGAAGTATCTCCATCAACCCCACCTCTTGTTTCATCGCACACCTCCCCAACATCACAATCATCAACACCCCCCGAAACATCACATTCATCTCCAACATCAGAAGTTTCTCCATCAACAGAATCAACACCCTCTGTGGGCACATCACCCACCATGACTGTGATCTCCACATCCTCCACTCATCGGCCATCAGAATCCTCCACTCCATTGGAAACCTCCCAATCAATCCAACCAACAATGTCTCCAACAATGACCAACACAAGTCCTTCTAGTACATTGAAAAGTGATGCATCTACTATTTCTCAGACATCTGAGGAATCAACTGTAGCCAAATCATCTGCTTCTACTGGAGAACTATCTCCATCAACCTCACCTCTTGTTTCAACCCACACCTCCCAAGCATCACAAACATCACCTGAAACATCACATTCATCTCCAACATCAGACTTTTCTCCATCAACAGAATCAACACCCTCTGTGGGCACATCACCCACCATGACTGTGATCTCCACATCATCTTCTCATCAACCATCAGAATCCTCCACCCCATTGAAAACTTCAAAATCAATTGTACCAACAATGTCTCCAACAATGACCGACACAAGTCCTTCTAGTACATCGAAAACTGAAGCAGCTACTATTTCTCAAACAACTGAGGAAACAACTGTAGCCAAATCATCTGCTTCTACTGGAGAAGAATCTCCATCCACGTCACCTCTTGTTCCATCGCACACCTCCCCAACATCACAATCATCAACACCCCCCGAAACATCACATTCATCTCCAACATCAGAAGGTTCTCCATCAACAGAATCAACACCCTCTGTGGGCACATCACCCACCATGACTGTGATCTCCACATCCTCCACTCATCAACCATCAGAATCCTCCACTTCGTTGGAAACCTTGCAATCAATCGAACCAACAATGTCTCCAACAATGACCGACACAAGTGATTCTAGTACATTGAAAACGGAATCAGCTACTATTTCTCAGACAACTGAGGCATCAACTTTATCTAAATCATCTGCTTCTACTGGAAAAGAATCTCCATCCACGTCACCTCTTGTTCCATCGCACACCTCCCCAACATCACAAACATCAACACCACCCGAAACATCACATTCATCTCCAACATCAGAAGTTTCTCCATCAACAGAATCAACACCCTCTGTGGGCACATCACCCACCATGACTGTGATCTCCACATCCTCTACTCATCAACCATCAGAATCCTCCACTCCATTGGAAACCTCACAATCAATCGAACCAACAATGTCACCAACAATGACCGACACAAGTCCTTCTAGTACATCGAAAACTGAAGTAGCTACTATTTCTCAAACAACTGAGGAAACAGCTGTAGCCAAATCATCTGCTTCTACTGGAGAAGTATCACCATCAACCTCACCTCTTGTTCCATCGCACACCTCCCCAACATCACAAACATCAACACCCCCCGAAACATCACATTCATCTCCAACATCAGAAGGTTCTCCATCAACAGAATCAACACCCTCTGTGGGCACATCACCCACCATGACTGTGATCTCCACATCCTCCACTCATCAAATATCAGAATCCTCCACTGCGCTGGAAACCTCCCAATCAATTGTACCAACAATGTCTCCAACAATGACTGACACAAGTCCTTCTAGTACATTGAAAACGGAATCAGCTACTATTTCTCAAACAACTGAGGGGTCAACTCTATTGAAATCATCTTTTTCTACTGGAGAAGTATCTCCATCAACCTCACCTCTTGTTCCATCGCACACCTCCCCAACATCACATAGATCAACATCACCCGAAACATCACATTCATCTCCAACATCAGAAGTTTCTCGATCAACACAATCAACACCCTCTGTGGGCACATCACCCACCATGTCTGTGATCTCCACATCCTCCACTCATCAACCATCAGAATCCTCCACTTCGTTGGAAACCTCCCAATCAATCAAATCAACAATGTCTCCAACAATGACCGACACAAGTCCTTCTAGTACATTGAAAACGGAATCAGCTACTATTTCTCAGACAACTGAGGCATCAACTTTATCTAAATCTTCTGCTTCTACTGGAGAAGAATCTCCATCTACGTCACCTCTTGTTCCATCGCACACCTCCCCAACAACACAAACATTAATGTCACCCAAAACATCACATCCATCTGCGACATCAGAAGGTTCTCCATCAACAAAATCAACACCCTCTGTGGGCACATCACCCACCATGACTGTGATCTCCACATCCCCCACTCATCAACCATCAGAATCCTCCACCCCATTTGAAACCTCCCAATCAATCCAACCAACAATGTCTCCAACAATGACCAATACGAGTCCTTCTAGTACATTGAAAAAATACACATCTACTATTTCTCAGACATCTGGGGAATCAACAGAAGCCAAATCATCTGTTTCTCCTGTAGAAGTATCTCCATCAACCTCACCTCTTGTTCCATCGCACACCTCCCTAACAACATCAACATCAACACCCCCCGAAACATCACATTCATCTTCAACATCAGAAGGTTCTCCATCAACAGAATCAACACCCTCTGTGGGCACATCACCCATCATGTCTGTGATCTCCACATCCTCCACTCATCAACCATCAGAGTCCTCCATTTCGTTGGAAACCTCCCAATCAATCAAACCAACAATGTCTCCAACAATGACAGACACAAGTCCTTCTAGTACATTTAAAATCGAATTAGCTACTATTTTTCAGACAACTGAAGCATCAACTGTATCTAAATCATCCTTTTCTACTGGAGAAGTATCGCCATCAACGTCACCTTTTGTTCTATCGCACACCTCCCCAAAATCACAAACATCAACATCACCTGAAACATCACATTCATCTCCAACATCAGACTTTTCTTCATCAATAGAATCTACACCGTCTGTGGGCACATCACCCACCATGACTGTGATCTCCACATCCTCTACTCATCAACCATCAGAATCCTCCACTCCATTGGAAACCTCCCAATCAATCGAACCAACAATGTCTCCAACAATGACTGACACAAGTCCTTCTAGTACATTGAAGAGTGATACATCTACTATTTCTCAGACATCTGAGGGATCCACAGTAGCCAAATCATCTGCTTCTACTGGAGAAGTATCTCCATCAACTTCACCTCTTGTTCCATCGCACACCTCCCCAACATCACAAACATCAACACCCCCCGAAACATCACATTCATCTCCATCAGAAGTTTCTTTATCAACAGAATCAAGACCTTCTGTGGGCACATCACCCACTATGACTGTGATCTCCACATCCTCCACTCATCAACCATCAGAATCCTCCACTCCATTGGAAACCTCCCAATCAATTGTACCAACAATGTCTCCAACAATGACCGACACAAGTCCTTCTAGTACATTGAAAACTGAATCACCTACTATTTTTCAGACAACTGAGGGATCAACTTTATCTAAATCATCCTTTTCTACTGGAGAAGTATCTCCATCAACTTCCCCTCTTGTTCCATCGCACACCTCTCCAACAACACCACCTGAAACATCACATTCATCTCCATCAGAAGGTTCTCCATCAACAGAATCAACACCCTCTGTGGGCACACCATCCACCATGACTGTGATCTCCACACCCTCTACTCATCAACCATCAGAATCCTCAACTGTAGCCAAATCATCTGCTTCTACTCGAGAAATATCTCCATCAACCTCACCTCTTGTTCCATCGCACACCTCCCAAGCATCACAAACATCAACATCACCTGAAACATCACATTCATCTCCAACATCAGAAGGTTCTCCATCAACAGAATCAACACCCTCTGTGGGCACATCACCCACCATGACTGTGATCTCCACATCCTCTACTCATCAACCATCAGAATCCTCCACTCCATTGGAAACCTCCCAATCAATCCAACCAACAATGTCTCCAACAATGACCAACACAAGTCCTTCTAGTACATTGAAAAGTGATACATCTACTATTTCTCAGACATCTGAGGAATCAACTGTAGCCAAATCATCTGCTTCTCCTGGAGAAATATCTCCATCAACCTCACCTCTTGTTTCAACCCACACCTCCCAAGCATCACAAACATCACCTGAAACGTCACATTCATTTCCAACATCAGACTTTTCTCCATCAACAGAATCAACACCCTCTGTGAGCACATCACCCACCATGACTGTGATCTCCACATCCTCCACTCATCAGCCATCAGAATCCTCCACTCCATTGGAAACCTCCCAATCAATCGAACCAACAATGTCTCCAACAATGACCGACACAAGTCCTTCTAGTACATTGAAAACTGAATCAACTACTATTTCTCAAACAACTGAGGGATCAACTTTATCTAAATCATCTTTTTCTACTGGAGAAGAATCTCCATCAACCTCATCTCTTGTTCCACCACACACCTCCACAACATCACAATCATCACCAACATCAGAAGGTTCTCCATCAACAGAATCAACCCCCTCTGTGGGCAGATCACCCACCATGACTGTGATCTCCACATCATCTACTCATCAACCATCAGAATCCTCCACCCTATTGGAAACTTCAAAATCAAATTTACCAACAATGTCTCCAACAATGACCGACACAAGTCCTTCTAGTACATCGAAAACTGAAGCAGCAACTATTTCTCAAACAACTGAGGAAACAACTGTAGCCAAATCATCTGCTTCTACTGGAGAAGTATCACCATCAACCTCACCTCTTGTTCCATCGCACACCTCCCCAACATCACAATCATCAACACCCCCCGAAACATCACATTCATCACCAACATCAGAAGGATCTCCATCAACAGAATCAACACCCTCTGTGGGCACATCACCCACCATGACTGTGATCTCCACATCCTCCACTCATCAACCATCAGAATCCTCCACTTCGTTGGAAACCTCGCAATCAATCAAACCAACAATGTCTCCAACAATGACCGACACAAGTCCTTCTAGTACATTGAAAACGGAATCAGCTACTATTTCTCAGACAACTGAGGAAACCACTGTAGCCAAATCATCTGCTTCTACTGGAGAAGAATCTCCATCCACGTCACCTCTTGTTCCATCGCACACCTCCCCAACATCACAAACATCAACACCCCCCGAAACATCACATTCATCTCCAACATCAGAAGGTTCTCCATCAACAGAATCAACACCCTCTGTGGGCACATCACCCACCATGACTGTGATCTCCACATCCTCCACTCATCAACCATCAGAATCCTCCACTTTGTTGGAAACCTCCCAATCAATCAAATCAACAATGTCTCCAACAATGACCGACACAAGTCCTTCTAGTACATTGAAAACGGAATCAGCTACTATTTCTCAGACAACTGAGGCATCAACTTTATCTAAATCATCTGCTTCTACAGGAGAAGTATCTCCATCAACGTCACCTCTTGTTCCATCGCACACCTCCCCAACAACACAAACATTAATGTCACCCAAAACATCACATCCATCTGCGACATCAGAAGGTTCTCCATCAACAAAATCAACACCCTCTGTAGGCACATCACCCACCATGTCTGTGATCGCCACATCATCTACTCATCAACCATCAGAATACTCCACTCCACTAGAAAACACCCAATCAATCGAACCAACAATGTCTCCAACAATGACTGACACAAGTCCTTCTAGTACAATGAAAACTGAATCAGCTACTATTCTTCAGACAACTGAGGCATCAACTTTATCTAAATCATCTGCTTCTACAGGAGAAGTATCTCCATCAAACTCACCTCTTGTTCCATCGCACACCTCCCCAACATCACAAACATCAACATCACCCGAAACATCACATTCATCTCCAACATCAGAAGTTTCTCCATCAACAGAATCAACACCCTCTGTGGGCACATCACCCACCATGTCTGTGATCTCCACATCCTCTACTCATCAACCATCAGAATCCTCCACTCCATTGGAAACCTCCCAATCAATCGAACCAACAATGTCTCCAACAATGACCAATACAAGTCCTTCTGGTACATTGAAAAAAGACACATCTACTATTTCTCAGACATCTGGGGAATCAACAGAAGCCAAATCATCTATTTCTCCTGGAGAAGTATCTCCATCAACCTCACCTCTTGTTCCATCGCACACCTCCCTAACAACATCAACATCAACACCCCCCGAAACATCACATTCATCTCCAACATCAGAAGGTTCTCCATCAACAGAATCAACACCCTCTGTGGGCACATCACCCACCATGTCTGTGATCTCCACATCCTCCACTCATCAACCATCAGAGTCCTCCATTTCGTTGGAAACCTCCCAATCAATCAAACCAACAATGTCTCCAACAATGACCGACACAAGTCCTTCTAGTACATTTAAAATGGAATTAGCTACTATTTTTCAGACAACTGAGGCATCAACTTTATCTAAATCATCCTTTTCTACTGGAGAAGTATCTCCATCAACCTCACCTTTTGTACCATCGTACACCTCCCCAACATCACAAACATCAACATCACCTGAAACATCACATTCATCTCCAACATCAGACTTTTCTTCATCAATAGAATCTACACCGTCTGTGGGCACATCACCCACCATGACTGTGATCTCCACATCCTCTACTCATCAAACATCAGAATCCTCCACCCCATTGGAAACCTCCCAATCAATCGAACCAACAATGTCTCCAACAATGACCGACACAAGTTATTCTAGTACATTGAAGAGTGATACATCTACTATTTCTCAGACATCTGAGGGATCCACAGTAGCCAAATCATCTTCTTCTACTGGAGAAGTATCTCCATCAACTTTACCTCTTGTTCCATCGCACACCTCCCCAACAACACCACCCAAAACATCACATTCATCTCCATCAGAAGTTTCTCTATCAACAGAATCAAGACCTTCTGTGGGCACATCACCCACCATGACTGTGATCTCCACATCCTCCACTCATCAACCATCAGAATCCTCCACTTCGTTGAAAACCTCCCAATCAATCAAATCAACAATGTCTCCAACAATGACCGACACAAGTCCTTCTAGTACATTGAAAACTGAATCACCTACTATTTTTCAGACAACTGAGGGATCAACTTTATCGAAATCATCCTTTTCTACTGGAGAAGTATCTCCATCAACTTCCCCTCTTGTTCCATCGCACACCTCCCCAACAACACCACCTGAAACATCACATTCATCTCCATCAGAAGGTTCTCCATCAACAGAATCAACACCCTCTGTGGGCACACCATCCACCATGACTGTGATCTCCACACCCTCTACTCATCAACCATCAGAATCCTCAACTGTAGCCAAATCATCTGCTTCTACTGGAGAAATATCTCCATCAACCTCACCTCTTGTTCCATCGCACACCTCCCAAGCATCACAAACATCAACATCACCTGAAACATCACATTCATCTCCAACATCAGAAGGTTCTCCATCAACAGAATCAACACCCTCTGTGGGCACATCACCCACCATGACTGTGATCTCCACATCCTCCACTCATCAACCATCAGAATCCTCCACTCCATTGGAAACCTCCCAATCAATCCAACCAACAATGTCTCCAACAATGACCAACACAAGTCCTTCTAGTACATTGAAAAGTGATACATCTACTGTTTCTCAGACATCTGAGGAATCAACTGTAGCCAAATCATCTGCTTCTACTGGAGAAATCTCTCCATCAACCTCACCTCTTGTTTCAACCCACACCTCCCAAGCATCACAAACATCACCTGAAACGTCACATTCATCTCCAACATCAGACTTTTCTCCATCAACAGAATCAACACCCTCTGTGGGCACATCACCCACCATGACTGTGATCTCCACATCATCTACTCATCAACCATCAGAATCCTCCACCCTCTTGGAAACTTCAAAATCAAATGTACCAACAATGTCTCCAACAATGACCGACACAAGTCCTTCTAGTACATCGAAAACTGAAGCAGCTACTATTTCTCAAACAACTGAGGAAACAACTGTAGCCAAATCATCTGCTTCTACTGGAGAAGTATCACCATCAACCTCACCTCTTGTTCCATCGCACACCTCCCCAACATCACAAACATCAACACCCCCCGAAACATCACATTCATCTCCAACATCAGAAGGTTCTCCATCAACAGAATCAACACCCTCTGTGGGCACATCACCCACCATGTCTGTGATCTCCACATCCCCTACTCATCAACCATTAGAATCCTCCACTTCATTGGAAACCTCCCAATCAATCAAACCAACAATGTCTCCAACAATGACCGACACAAGTCCTTCTAGTACATTGAAAACGGAATCAGCTACTATTTCTCAGACAACTGAGGCATCAACTTTATCTAAATCTTCTGCTTCTACTGGAGAAGAATCTCCATCCACGTCACCTCTTGTTCCATCGCACACCTCCCCAACAACACAAACATTAATGTCACCCAAAACATCACATCCATCTGCGACATCAGAAGGTTCTCCATCAACAAAATCAACACCCTCTGTAGGCACATCACCCACCATGTCTGTGATCTCCACATCCTCTACTCATCAACCATCAGAATCCTCCACTCCACTAGAAAACACCCAATCAATCGAACCAACAATGTCTCCAACAATGACTGACACAAGTCCTTCTAGTACAATGAAAACTGAATCAGCTACTATTCTTCAGACAACTGAGGCATCAACTTTATCTAAATCATCTGCTTCTACTGGAGAAGTATCTCCATCAAACTCACCTCTTGTTCCATCGCACACCTCCCCAACATCACAAACATCAACATCACCCGAAACATCACATTCATCTCCAACATCAGAAGTTTCTCCATCAACAGAATCAACACCCTCTGTGGGCACATCACCCACCATGACTGTGATCTCCACATCCTCTACTCATCAACCATCAGAGTCCTCCATTTCGTTGGAAACCTCCCAATCAATCAAACCAACAATGTCTCAAACAATGATCGACACAAGTTCTTATAGTACATTGAAAACTGAATCAGCTACTATTTCTCAAACAACTGAGGAAACAACTGTAGCCAAATCATCTGCTTCTACTGGAGAAGTATCTCCATCAACTTCACTTCTTGTTCCATTGCACACCTCCCCAACAACACAAACATCAACACCCCCCGAAACATCACATTCATCTCCAACATCAGAAGGTTCTCCATCAACAGAATCAACACCCTCTGTGGGCACATCACCCACCATGACTGTGATCTCCACATCCTCTACTCATCAACCATCAAAATCCTCCACCCCATTGGAAACCTCCCAATCAATCAAACCAACAATGTCTCCAACAATGACCAACACAAGTCCTTCTAGTACATTGAAAAGTGATATATCTACAGTTTTTCAGACCTCTGAGGGATCAACTGTATCCAAATCACCTGCTTCTACTGGAGAAGTATCTCCATCAACCTCACCTCTTGTTCCATCAGACACCTCCCCAACATCACAAACATCAACACCCCCCGAAACATCACATTCATCTCCAACATCAGAAGTTTCCACATCAACAGAATCAACACCCTCTGTGGGAACATCACCCACCATGACTGTGATCTCCACATCATCTACTCAACAATCAGAATCCTCCACTCCATTGGAAACCTCAGAAACAATTGAACCAACAATGTCTCCAAAAATGACCGACACAAGTCCCTCTAGTACATTGAAAATTGAATCAGCTACTATTTCTCAAACAACTGAGAGATCAACTGTATCCAAATCATCCTTTTCTACTGGAGAAGCATCTTCATCAACCTCACCTCTTGTTCCATTGCACACCTCCCCAACATCACAATCATCAACACCCCCCGAAACATCACATTCATCTCCATCAGAAGTTTCTCTATCAACGGAATCAACCCCCTCTGTGGGCACATCACCCACCATGACTGTGATCTCCACATCCTCTACTCATCAACCATCAGAATCCTCCACTCCGTTGGAAACCTCACAATCAATCGAACCAACAATGTCTCC
Organism: Rana kukunoris; assembly: GCA_029574335.1. Taxonomy (NCBI): domain Eukaryota; kingdom Metazoa; phylum Chordata; class Amphibia; order Anura; family Ranidae; genus Rana; species Rana kukunoris. The sequence goes on along the minus strand of CM056058.1, from coordinate 161,590,320 downwards.
AACAATGACCGACACAAGTCCTTCTAGTACATTGAAAACGGAATCAGCTACTATTTCTCAGACAACTGAGGCATCAACTGTATCCAAATCATCCTTTTCTACTGGAGAAGCATCTTCATCAACCTCACCTCTTGTTCCATTGCACACCTCCCCAACATCACAATCATCAACACCCCCCGAAACATCACATTCATCTCCATCAGAAGTTTCTCTATCAACGGAATCAACCCCCTCTGTGGGCACATCACCCACCATGACTGTGATCTCCACATCCTCTACTCATCAACCATCAGAATCCTCCACTCCGTTGGAAACCTCACAATCAATCGAACCAACAATGTCTCCAACAATGACCGACACAAGTCCTTCTAGTACATTGAAAACGGAATCAGCTACTATTTCTCAGACAACTGAGGCATCAACTTTATCTAAATCATCTGCTTCTACTGGAGAAGAATCTCCATCAACGTCACCTCTTGTTCCATCGCACACCTCCCCAACATCACAAACATCAACATCACCCGAAACATCACATTCATCTCCAACATCAGAAGTTTCCACATTAACAGAATCAACACCCTCTGTGGGCACATCACCCACCATGACTGTGATCTCCACATCCTCTACTCATCAACCATCAGAATCCTCCACCCCATTGAAAACTTCAAAATCAATTGTACCAACAATGTCTCCAACAATGACCGACACAAGTCCTTCTAGTACATCGAAAACTGAATCATCTACTATTTCTCAGTCATCTGAGGGATCAACTGTGGCCAAATCATCTTCTTCTACTGAAGAAGTATCTCCATCAACTTCACCTCTTGTTCCTTTGCACACCTCCCCAACATCACAAACATCAACACCACCCGAAACATCACATTCATCTCCGACATCAGAAGTTTCTCCATCAACAGAACTAAAAATATCTGTGGGGACTTCAACACCCTCGGTAACTTTACAGACATCACCAACATCAGGGACTTCATTGCTTTCTGAACCAACACTGCACTCCTCAACAGTAATGGAAATGTCAAGTATTGCTAAGTCTACGTCAACCAGGCCAACTGTCCAAACGTCAAATATTCCTCAAACAACATTATCAGAATCCTTGACAGTAACGCCAATTATTACTCATTTTGGAACAACTGAAATTGGCATACCGAGTTCTTCAGTGGAATCAAAACCAACAATACCGGCTGAGACTTCATATTCAATACAAACTCACCCGACTTCTGAAACATCGAAACTTATTCCAACAAGTTCATATACCGAAACATCTTTATCAATTGATAAACAGACTGGCCGGGTCACATTAGCATCACTATCCAGCACTTCAGAGTATATTACAGGAAGAATAAGTTCTACTGGATTAAAGGTTTCAACCTCCAGATCATCAACAACATGTCCTCCTCATACTTCTGGTGATAACTGTGAGAATGGAGACGATGAGATTGGCTTTGTTTTAGGTAAGAACTGGGGGTGTGAGGGATATGTATGGGGTGAAATCAGACAAAACGATTGTTATCGCTTTCCAAGAAATCCCACTTCTAGCTTTGGTCTTGTAGTCTGGGGCCTAGACAGCACTGGCTTTACTAGGACAGGGGGGGGGGGGGGGTATAACTTTCATCTAACTCATTACGCTGTTCACGAATGAAGATCCTGCTATAGAGATATACATTAATGGCACAGCAGATTTTCAGTGAAAATATCAGACTTGGCCATGTTTATTATGGTCATTTTAAAACAACATCGAGTTTTCCATAAGATTTGAGATTCTATTTAACCACTTCTCAAGCTTTACTTCTAAATTGCATGTCATGTAAATATACGTGACATGCATTTCTAGTTAGGGGGAGCGCGACCGCTAAAGCACAAGCCGATCAGATGGTCCAGGACCCATTGTTCGGCTGAGCGAATGACAGAAGTGAGACCTGTGTCAGTAAAAAACACAGGGCTCTCTACCTCCAGCAGCAATGTGCTAAAGCAGGGATAGAATGAAGCAGAAGCAGGGAGATCCTTGCACTGTAGATTTGCAGGAACAGCTTCCCCTCGAGGAAGGAGAACGGTGAGCCAGGGGGCCTGGCCATTGTATTGCACAATGGCCACCTTTTCACTCTCCTCTACTTCCTTCTCCCCCACTTTATTTTATTTATACCCCCTTGTTTGTCACGTTTTTGTATATTTTTTTTGGTTGTACACGTGACTGGTAGGGTGTAGGTCCTCGGGCCAGCCCTGAAAGACTTGGGAGGGGGTGGACATGGCCTTCTGGCTTAGTTCGCCCTCTCTCATGGGGTTTTCCTTTAGGGGAGCCCCACCTAGTACTTGGTTGGCTCTGTTTCGGCAGACCCTCCAGAGAAAGGGGTCTGTCTGGTTTCGGCTAGATGGACCTAGTGTAAAGTACCCTTGTCCCCGTCTGGGGCCCAACGCCCTGGGGGATTCAGGGCAAGGCCCTCTGATTTTAGAGGGCTTGTGTACACCCGTTGCACGTTTTTGTGTCACCTTTTTTTTTTGCACCGGGTGAAGTTTTTGAATATTTTGATAAAAATAAAAAAAGAACGATGATCAGCAAAGGAGTGACAACCCCAAATTCTGCTCTAATTCCCCTGAGATGAGTAGTCAGGGACAGCAGTGATCTAAGAAGAAGGGTAAATCTTTCAGGGTACTCCTGTGGCACAAATGTCCATGTCTAGATGTTTCCTATAAGACAGGCAATCTTCTGAGTTCAGGTCTGCTGTAACGCCTGGAATCGGTATGCTGGCGGTGTGACGGTGAGCACCGGATGATCACATTGGGATGACGAGTTTGCCTTTATATTGCAGGAAATGTTCCCGTAAAAGAAATCCATGCCGTGATTTCATTGGGTCGGGAATTCACAGAAGAACTGAAAAACAACTCATCTCCACAATACAAAGAGTTTGAAGGTTTAATTATGCTGGTGAGTAAATGTCAGGACACCCTGTAATAAAGAGGGGAAGGGATCTTCTCCAATGTCTTCCGGCATTTACCCGAATATATCCCGATGGAAAACCAGAGATGGAGGTTCAACGTGCATTTCCACCTTTGTAGCCAAACTGGGGCAATGACTTCTTTATATTTTTTACATCTTCCCATTTGCTTCACATGTTTTAAAATGTTCTACTTGCTTTCCCCTAAATTGAATCCCCCTGAGGAATGTGTGTGTGTGGGGGGGGGGGAGGGGGGCAATGTGGAGTTCATGTGTCCCATAATTAAAGGGGTTGGAATCCTTCATGTTTTTTCACCTTAATGAGAAGGAACATATCCAATGATTGGACCACGAGACATTTGTGCCAGGATCACTGCTAAGAAAGGGGGATCCCTACTATGCCAACATCCTACCCATGGGATTTAGAAAAAATGGATTGAATGAGTTTGGATAAAGGTGGAGTCCATGTGGACCCAATATGATAGACATGGAGATATGGATAAAGGTGGAGTCCATGTGGACCCAATATGATAGACATAGAGATATGGATAAAGGTGGAGTCCACATGGACCCAATATGATAGACATGGAGATATGGATAAAGGTGGAGTCCACGTGGACCCAATATGATAGACATGGAGATATGGATAAAGGTGGAGTCCATGTGGACCCAATATGATAGACATGGAGATATGGTTAAAGGTGGAGTCCATGTGGACCCAATATGAAAGACATGGAGATATGGATAAAGGTGGAGTCCATGTGGACCCAATATGATAGACATAGAGATATGGATAAAGGTGGAGTCCATGTGGACCCAATATGATAGACATGGAGATATGGATAAAGGTGGAGTCCACATGGACCCAATATGATAGACATGGAGATACGGATAAAGGTGGAGTCCATGTGGACCCAATATGATAGACATGGAGATATGGATAAAGGTGGAGTCCATGTGGACCCAATATGATAGACATGGAGATATGGATAAAGGTGGAGTCCACATGGACCCAATATGATAGACATGGAGATATGGAAAAGGTGGAGTCCATGTGGACCCAATATGATAGACATGGAGATACGGATAAAGGTGGAGTCCATGTGGACCCAATATGATAGACATAGAGATATGGATAAAGGTGGAGTCCATGTGGACCCAATATGATAGACATGGAGATATGGATAAAGGTGGAGTCCATGTGGACCCAATATGATAGACATAGAGATATGGATAAAGGTGGAGTCCATGTGGACCCAATATGATAGACATGGAGATATGGATAAAGGTGGAGTCCACATGGACCCAATATGAAAGACATGGAGATATGGATAAAGGTGGAGTCCATACACTGTACAGATTATATAGATAAGGTCAGGAACTCCCCCATGTTCTCTTCATCACTCCTAAGTAACGAGGAGGAACGACCTTCACTATCAATGTAAATCTGTAGATATTATTGTGTTCTGTGTCAGAGATTCTCTGCTTCTCTTTTCAGGTTTTCTCACCGTTATATGAGAATGCGGCGCCGCAATACTTTTCAAAGATGAGAGTGATCTCAGTGCAGTAAGTGGACTCATCAATGTTAATAAAATGTAACTTGGGCCCATGAGAGTGAAATGCGTCAGTTGGGGGAGGTTCCTGGGCGGGGACTGACAGCATGTGTTGTTCATTTGAATAAAGTTTGATGGAAGGAAGGGACTTCTATTGGTGGTAATTGGGAGAAGAAATAGTGAAGGTCCCCTGACATCAGTAAATGTTGATATATTGATAGTATTAGAGCCGCCCCTGTATTGGTATTTGCCCCTCCCCTCCCCTCCCCCCTCTCCCGTGTTGTTCCTCCAGGTTTCTGTATGATTGTACAATTACTAATCACTTCCTTACAGAAATGGAAGCACCATTGTGAACACCACAGGAGAATATATCTACCCCAACAACCAGACCGGCATCGACTTCCTCAATAACAACCTGACAACCAACCTCAATACTAGTTTTACAAATGATCTGAACACGACAAGCCTCAACTCCAGTGTGACCAACGTGACCGTCACTCCGGGACCTTCCCCCATTACAGGTAGGTCTTCACATTATACGTTAAAGGGGTTGTAAAGTCTCATGGTTTGTATTCTATACATTAAGGTGAAATACCTTCTGTAGGGCAGCTGCCAAACCCCACCCAACCCCCCCTAGACCCCCCTTTTACTTTCGTGAATCCGATCGTTCCTTCAATGAGAACGAGCCGCTATCTCTGTCCCCATTGGCTCCCACTGCTGTCAATCAAAGGGTGGGGCCAAGTCCTGCTGTCGGTGTCAATGGGCGCAGCAGCAGGACTCTCCCGTAAGAGTGTCCCCATAGAAAGCGGCTCTCCATGGGGGGAACCCAAAGAAGAGGAGGAGCCAGGAGCACCACCAGGGGGACCCCAGAAGAGGAGGATCAAGGCTGCTCTGTACAAAAGCCTTACACAGAGGAGGCAAGTACATGTTTGTTATTTAAAAAAAACAAAAAAAGTTACAATCACATTAACCCTTTCACCGCCAGAGCCGTATGTCATAGATATGCAGTAGTGTTTGTCTGTCAGCTTACCTCCTCCATGCGTTCACCTTAGAGGCCAGTCACTCTCACCTGGCTGCTTAAATAATCTCTCCTCTAGCAAGATTCCACCCCAGGCCCTATCAGGGAACATTATATTACCTGTGCACTACATGCCAGCCGTGCTGATCAACGTTGTTTGTTAAGCATTGTGTGTTTGAGTTCCTGCTTCCCGTGTGCTACATTCATCTCTGTGTACCGATCTTGGCTTGTCCCCGACTATTCCTGTTTACTTGTGACCCTGACCTTTGGCCATCCTTTGTTTATTCTGTCTGCTTGTCACCCTGACCTTGGCTTACCCCTCACTATCTATTGTATCCTGAGTGGCTGCTTCCCCTCTCTCCTCTATGCCCTACGGAGCGTGAGCTGGAGGACTCTGGGGGCCACGACCTGGATTCAGTTGCAGCTAAGACCATCCTCACCACTAGAGTGGATCTTAGACTCAGCGCCCCGGGGAATCTTAGTCTCAAGCTTCCTGTGGGATCCCTGTTTGTGTGCCAGTGGACCTGTCCTTGATATCCACTCTGTGTTCCATCCACAGCAGTCTTCCATAGGGTTCACTACCTTGTGGTACACTCCAACGGGGTGCATCTGTCATCTGACTACAGGTGACCTGACACAGTATTTGTGTTTTTTGCACACATGCTTCAAAAATAATTTTAGGCCTGAAGATTAACTACTTGCTGACCGTTTTGCGGCGGCTACATGGCTCGGCTGGGCAAAACGACGTTACGTCGCTTCGCCCTATGGCCATTACGTGCATGCGCGCGCAATCCAAACAGATCCAAACCAATATTTGTCGGCTTAGAATGGCACATTAGTATATAAGATATATCATATATAACATATCTCTGCACACAGGTCATCTCTCATTATATCTCGTTACACATCGGTGCCGACCACCAGCAACCCACAAATAACGGACACACGTTTATTTTTAACCACTTGAGGCCCGCGCTACCGTCGGATGACGGCAACAGCGCGGGCCTGAATATCCAACATGCCGTCATTTGACGGCATGTCATTCTGGCTTTCCCAGCGCGCGCTGTACAGCGCGCTGCGGGGAAGCCCTGTGTTGTCCGTGTCCCTTGGACATGGCCAATCACAGATCACGGCAAACGGCCAATCAGAGCGGTCGTTTGTGATGCGATCTGTGGGCGAATGAGAGATGATCTCTCATAGATCATCTCTCATTGCCGGCTCACACAGAGACAATGTCCTGTCTCTGGAGGGGAGGAGCCCGATCTGTGTTCCTTCCTACATAGGGACACAGATCGGTCACCCCCCCAGTCACCCCCCCCCTCCTCCCACAGTTAGAACACACCTAGCATACACATTTAACCCCTTCCTCACCCCCTAGTGTTAACCCCTTCAATGCCAGTCACATTTATACTGTAATTAGTGCATATTTATAGCACTGATCGCAGAATAAATGTGAATGGCGCCAAAAATGTGTCAAAAGTGTCCGATGTGTCCGCCATAACGTCGCAGTACCAATAAAAATCGCAGATCGCCGCCATTTCTAGTAAAAAAAAAATAATAAAAAATAATAATTCTCTCCCCTATTTTGTAAGCGCTATAACTTTTGCGCAAACCAGTCGCTTATTGCGATTTTTTTTTTTTTTTTTTTACCAAAAATATGTAGAAGAATACGTATCGCCCTAAACTGAGAAAAAAAATGTGTTTTTTTTTTAATTGGGATATTTATTATAGCAACAAGTAAAAAATATTGTATTTTTCTTCAAAATTGTCGCTCTTTTTTGTTTATAGCGCAAAAAATTAAAATCGCACAGGCGATCAAATACCACCAAAAGAAAGCTCTACTTGTGGGGAAAAAAGGACGTAAATTTTGTTTGGGAGCCACGTCGCACGACCGCGCAATTGTCAGTTAAAGCGACGCAGTGCCGGAAGCGGAAATTTTACCTGGGCAGGAGGGGGGGTGTAAGTGCCCAGTATGCAAGGGGTTAAAGGAAACTAAAAAGTCTTCTGTTTCTCTTTTCAGATGTAAACCAGATGAAGCGGTATATAAATTGCAGCACAAACTTCAGTAATTACACGGTGGAATGCAATGAGTCCTGCGCGTGTTTCGGCCCGTGCGTTCAAAATAACGGCAATTGTTCAGCCGGTCAGCAATGCTACAACCAAGTCAACGGATCGGTTTGCATGTAAGAGAACTTTGAGGCGCTTAGAGGCTCCTCTCTTCTATTTTATACTCAGTTGTGACGCTACTCTTATATCAAGACATCGCTTGTATATCAAGGCAAAATGTATTATAAAATTTAGCTTGTCTTGCAAAACGCTCTCAAACCAAGTTACTCTCAAACCAAGGTTTTACTGTAAGTCGATTAGAAAATAGGGAATCCAGAGGGTAATTATTATAGACAACCAACCAGCAATTTCAGAATGAGGTTGTCAATAACAACGTCTGTATTTCTTCTCGGATGGGTCTGATACATGAATAACTAAACTCTTTTTTTCATTTAGAGATCGTTCGACAACTACAGAAACTGTGACCCAATCTGAGACGTCTCCATCAACAGAGTCGTCGTCCTTCCCCAGCACATCACAATCAGTTTCTTATGCCTCGCCGTCCACCACTTATCTAACCACAGAGCCCTCCAGTGCATTGGAAACATCACAAGCACTTCTACCAACAGAGTTCTCAACAAAAGAAACAGCTTCTTCTTCTACCACAGACATAATGTCCTCCAATCCTCACACAACTGAGGCATCAACCTCATTGGGATTATCTCCTTCTGCTGGATCAGTGCCGCCATCAACCTTCTCAGAGACATCAGGTATATCTTTGGAAACATCTCCAACATCTCAGACTGCTACATCACCTGACTCAGTATCCTTCCCGAGCACATCGCACCCAATTTCTTCTACAACACCGTCCTCTACTTATCTACCAACAGAAGCCTCCAGTACATTGGAAACATCACAAACATCTCTACCAACAGAGTTCTCATCTATGAAAGAAACCGCTTCTTCTTCTTCTACCACAGAGAGAACGGCCTCCAATCCTCATACAACAGAGACACCAACCTCATTGGGATTATCTCCTTCTACTACATCAACCTTCTCAGAGACATCGGGTATATCTTTGGAAACATCTTCTCCTGCCCAAACACCACACACATTTCAAGCAACAGAAACCTTATCACCATCTGGAATATCGCCGACAACTCCAACATCAGAAGCTGATACATCGAGAGAATCCATAACTTCATCCACAACATTGCATCCAATTTCTGAAAGCTCTTTTACAATAACTGAGTCTTCCACTATGATGGACACTTCGCGATCAGTCCAGGCAACAGAATCATCAACAATGTTGGAAACAAGTTCTTCTGGTACATCAGAAAGTGAGGTGTCAACCTTGTCTCACCCAACAGAGGCTCAGACTTCATTTAAGTCATCAACTTTTACTGAAACAATAGAACCATCAACATTCTCCAAAATATTAAGTACATTAACAACTTTTATAACATCACCTCACACCCAAACACTTCACACTTCTCAGGAAACGGAAACTTCATCTGAGACATTTCCACCAAGTGGCCAATCAGAAGCCCCAACATCTGCAGAGTCATCAGCCTCTCCTAGCACATCTTCTCCAATCTCTGTGACAGCTTCAAATCCTCATACAATAGAGGCCTCAACCTCATTGGAGTCACCGACTTCTACTACATCAGGACAGCCATCATCATCCTCTCCAATCTCTGTGGGTTTATCATCTACTGCTTCCCAGACAGAGACGTCTTCCACTGTGTTGGACACGTCACAATCAGTTCCATCCAGAGAGACCACACCAATGGAAGTCACAGGTTCTTCCAGTACAACAAACAGCGAGGCACCAACTTTACCCGCCACAAGTGATGGATTGACATCCAGACCTTCTGCTTCTTCTGGAACAGTACAGCCATCAACATTCTCAGAAACATTAAGTACATCTGTAATTTCACAAACATCTCCTCATTCTAAAACACCAGACATTTCACCAATGACAGAATCCTCATCACCATCTGAGATTTCATTGTCAACTTCAGAAGTTTCAACAAAAGTCATTTCTTCCAGTACATTACTCCCAATTAGCTCCTTCTCTACAACAGAGTCTTCCACTGTGATGGAGACTTCACAACTAGTTCACTCATCAATGGCTCCAACAAGTTCTTTGACTACAGCAGAAGTTGAGTTTCCAACTCCGTCTTACACAACCGAGGCACCAACATCACATGAGTCTTCTACTTCTCCCGGAACAGAACAACCATCAACATTCTCAGAAATATCAAGGACTTCTTTCATCTCACAAACCTCCCCTCATTCTGTAACATTGCATTCTTCCTCCGCAACAGAAACCTCACCTTCATCTGAGACTTCACAGTCACCTGTATCACCAGAGACTGCTACATCACCTGAATCAGTATCCTTCCCGAGCACATCGCACCCAATGTCTTCTACAACACCGTCCTCTACTTATCTACCAACAGAAGCCTCCAGTACATCGGAAACATCACAAACATCTCTACCAACAGAGATTTCAACTATGAAAGAAACCGCTTCTTCTTCTACCACAGAGAGAACAGCCTCCAATCCTCATACAACGGAGGCATCAACCTCATTGGGATTATCTGCTTCTACTACATCAGTGCCGCCATCAACCTTTTTAGAAACAACAAGTATAAGTCTTACTTCTGAAACATCTGCCCATGTCCAAACACTGCACACTTCCCCAGCAACAGAAACCTCATCACCATCTGAGATATCATCGTCCACTTCAACATCAGAAGCTTCTACATCAAGAGTAACTTCTTCACAAACTATTCAACCAATTTCTGTGTCTTCTTTATCTACAACAGAATCTTCCTCTGTGATGGAGACTTCACAATCAGTTCACTCCCCAATGTCCACAACAATGTTTCAGACAAGTTCTTTAGGCCCATCAGAAAGTGAAGTGTCAACCTCGTCTCACACAACTGGGACACAAACTTCATTTCAATCATCAACTTCTACTACAACAATAGAACCATCAACATTCTCCGAGATACCAAGTGTACCGACACCTTATAGAACATCACCACACACCCAAACACTTCACACTTCTCAGGAAACGGAAACTTCATCTCAGACATTTCCACCAACTGGCCAATCAGAAGCTCCAACATCTGCAGAGTCATCAGCCTCTCCTATCACATCCTCTCCAATCTCTGTGACAGCTTCAAATCCTCATACAATGGAGGCCTCAACCTCATTGGAGTCACCGACTTCTACTACATCAGGACAGCCATCATCATCCTCTCCAATCTCTGTGGGTTTATCATCTACTGCTTCCCAGACAGAGACGTATTCCACTGTGTTGGACACGTCACAATCAGTTCCATCCAGAGAGACCACACCAATGGAAGTCACAGGTTCTTCCAGTACAACAAACAGCGAGGCACCAACTTTACCCGCCACAAGCGAGGGATTGACATCAGAATCGTCTGCTTCTTCTGGAACAGTACAGCCATCAACATTCTCAGAAACATTAAGTACATCTGTAATTTCACAAACATCTCCTCATTCTAAAACACCAGACATTTCACCAATGACAGAATCCTCATCACCATCTGAGATTTTATTGTCAACTTCACAAGCTTCAACAAAATCTGTCACTTCTTCCAGTACATTACTTCCAGTTCCAATTAGCTCCTTCCCTACAACAGAGTCTTCCACTGTGATGGAGACTTCACAACCAGATCACTCATCAATGGCTCAAACCAGATCTTTGACTACAGCAGAAGTTGAGGTTCCAACTCCGTCTTACACAACCGAGGCACCAACCTCACATGAGTCTTCTACTTCTCCCGGAACAGAACAACCATCAACATTCTCAGAAATATCAAGGACTTCTTTCATCTCACAAACCTCCCCTCATTCTGTAACATTGCATTCTTCCTCCGCAACAGAAACCTCACCTTCATCTGAGACTTCCCAGTCACCTGTATCACCAGAGACTGCTACATCACCTGAATCAGTATCCTTCCCGAGCACATCGCACCCAATGTCTTCTACAACACCGTCCTCTACTTATCTACCAACAGAAGCCTCCAGTACATTGGAAACATCACAAACATCTCTACCAACAGAGATTTCAACTATGAAAGAAACCGCTTCTTCTTCTACCACAGAGAGAACAGCCTCCAATCCTCATACAACGGAGGCACCAACCTCATTGGGATTATCTGCTTCTACTACATCAGTGCCGCCATCAACCTTCTTGGAAACAACAAGTATAAGTCTTACTTCTGAAACATCTGCCCATGTCCAAACACTGCACACTTCCCCAGTAACAGAAACCTCATCACCATCTGAGATATCATCGTCCACTTCAACATCAGAAGCTTCTACATCAAGAGTAACTTCTTCACAAACTATTCCTCCAATCTCTGTGACCTCTTTATCTACAACAGAGTCTTCCTCTGTGATGGAGACTTCACAATCAGTTCACTCCTCAATGTCCACATCAATGTTTCAGACAAGTTCTTTAGGCCCATCGGAAAGTGAAGTGTCAACCTCGTCTCACACAACTGGGGCACAAACTTCATTTCAATCATCAACTTCTACTACAACAATAGAACCATCAACATTCTCCGAGATACCAAGTGTACCGACATCTTATAGAACATCACCTCACACCCAAACACTTCACACTTCTCAGGAAACGGAAACTCCATCTCAGACATTTCCACCAACTGGCCAATCAGAAGCTCCAACATCTGCAGAGTCATCAGCCTCTCCTATCACATCCTCTCCAATCTCTGTGACAGCTTCAAATCCTCATACAATGGAGGCCTCAACCTCATTGGAGTCACCGATTTCTACTACATCAGTGGCGCCATCAACATCCTCTGAAATATCACAGACATCTCCTAATTCTAAAACATCAGAAACTTCCCCAACGACAGAATACTCAACGTCACAACCAGTTCACTCATCAATGGCTCCAACAAGTTCTTTGACTACAGCAGAAGTTGAGGTTCCAACTCCGTCTTACACAACCGAGGCACCAACCTCACATGAGTCTTCTACTTCTCCCGGAACAGAACAACCATCAACATTCTCAGAAATATCAAGGACTTCTTTCATCTCACAAACCTCCCCTCATTCTGTAACATTGCATTCTTCCTCCGCAACAGAAACCTCACCTTCATCTGAGACTTCCCAGTCACCTGTATCACCAGAGACTGCTACATCACCTGAATCAGGATCCTTCCCGAGCACATCGCACCCAATTTCTTCTACAACACCGTCCTCTTCTTATCTACCAACAGAAGCCTCCAGTACATTGGAAACATCACAAACAGCTCTACCAACAGAGATTTCAACTATGAAAGAAACCGCTTCTTCTTCTACCACAGAGAGAACAGCCTCCAATCCTCATACAACGGAGGCATCAACCTCATTGGGATTATCTGCTTCTACTACATCAGTGCCGCCATCAACCTTCTTGGAAACAACAAGTATAAGTCTTACTTCTGAAACATCTGCCCATGTCCAAACACTGCACACTTCCCCAGCAACAGAAACCTCATCACCATCTGAGATATCATCGTCCACTTCAACATCAGAAGCTTCTACATCAAGAGTAACTTCTTCACAAACTTTTCCTCCAATCTCTGTGACCTCTTTATCTACAACAGAGTCTTCAACTATGAAAGAAACAGCTTCTTCTTCTTCTACCACAGAGAGAACAGCCTCCAATCCTCATACAACGGAGGCATCAACCTTCTCAGAGACATCAGGTATATCTTTGGAAACATCTTCTCTTGCCCAAACACCACACACATTTCAATCATCAGAAACCTTTACACCATCTGGAATATCGCTGACAACTTCAGCATCAGAAGCTGATACATCGAGAGAATCCATAACTTCATCCACAACATTGCATCCAATTTCTGAAAGCTCTTTTACAATAACTGAGTCTTCCACTATGATGGACACTTCGCGATCGGTCCAGGCAACAGAATCATCAACAATGTTGGAAACAAGTTCTTCTGGTACAACAGAAAGTGAGGTGTCAACCTTGTCTCACTCAACTGAGGCTCAGACTTCATTTAAGTCATCAACTTTTACTGAAACAATAGAACCATCAACATTCTCCAAAATATTAAGTACATTAACAACTTTTATAACATCACCTTACACCCAAACACTTCACACTTCTCAGGAAACGGAAACTTCAACTCCATCTGAGACATTTCCACCAAGTGGCCAATCAGAAGCCCCAACATCTGCAGAGTCATCAGCCTCTCCTATCACATCCTCTCCAATCTCTGTGACAGCTTCAAATCCTCATACAATAGAGGCCTCAACCTCATTGGAGTCACCGACTTCTACTACATCAGGACAGCCATCATCATCCTCTCCAATCTCTGTGGGTTTATCATCTACTGCTTCCCAGACAGAGATGTCTTCCACTGTGTTGGACACGTCACAATCAGTTCCATCCAGAGAGACCACACCAATGGAAGTCACAGGTTCTTCCAGCACAACAAACAGCGAGGCACCAACTTTACCCGGCACAATTGAGGGATTGACATCCGAATCGTCTGCTTCTTCTGGAACAGTACAGACATTAACATTCTCAGAAACATTAAGTACATCTGTAGTTTCACACACATCTCCTCATTCTAAAACACCAGACATTTCACCAATGACAGAATCCTCATCACCATCTGAGATTTCATTGTCAACTTCAGAAGTTTCTGCATCAACAAAATCTGTAATTTCTTCCACTATATTACTCCCAATTAGCTCCTTCCCTACAACAGAGTCTTCCACTGTGATGGAGACTTCACAACCAGTTCACTCATCAATGGCTCAAATCAGTTCTTTGACTACAGCAAAAGTTGAGGTTCCAACTACGTCTTACACAACCGGGGCCCCAACCTCACATGAGTCTTCTACTTCTCCTGGAACAGAACAACCATCAACATTCTCAGAAATATCAAGGACTTCTTTCATCTCACAAACCTCCCCTCATTCTATAACATTGCATTCTTCCTCCGCAACAGAAACCTCACCTTCATCTGAGACTTCCCAGTCACCTGTATCACCAGAGACTGCTACATCACCTGAATCAGGATCCTTCCCGAGCACATCGCACCCAATGTCTTCTACAACACCGTCCTCTACTTATCTACCAACAGAAGCCTCCAGTACATTGGAAACATCACAAACAGCTCTACCAACAGAGATTTCAACTATGAAAGAAACCACTTCTTCTTCTACCACAGAGAGAACAGCCTCCAATCCTCACACAACGGAGGCATCAACCTCATTGGGATTATCTGCTTCTACTACATCAGTGCCGCCATCAACCTTTTTAGAAACAACAAGTATAAGTCTTACTTCTGAAACATCTGCCCATGTCCAAACACTGCACACTTCCCCAGCAACAGAAACCTCATCACCATCTGAGATATCATCGTCCACTTCAACATCAGAAGCTTCTACATCAAGAGTAACTTCTTCACAAACTATTCCTCCAATCTCTGTGACCTCTTTATCTACAACAGAGTCTTCCTCTGTGATGGAGACTTCACAATCAGTTCACTCCTCAATGTCCACATCAATGTTTCAGACAAGTTCTTTAGGTCCATCGGAAAGTGAAGTGTCAACCTCGTCTCACACAACTGGGGCACAAACTTCATTTCATTCATCAACTTCTACTACAACAATAGAACCATCAACATTCTCCGAGATACCAAGTGTACCGACATCTTATAGAACATCACCTCACACCCAAACACTTCACACTTCTCAGGAAACGGAAACTTCATCTCAGACATTTCCACCAACTGGCCAATCAGAAGCTCCAACATCTGCAGAGTCATCAGCCTCTCCTATCACATCCTCTCCAATCTCTGTGACAGCTTCAAATCCTCATACAATGGAGGCCTCAACCTCATTGGAGTCACCGACTTCTACTACATCAGGACAGCCATCATCATCCTCTCCAATCTCTGTGGGTTTATCATCTACTGCTTCCCAGACAGAGACGTCTTCCACTGTGTTGGACACGTCACAATCAGTTCCATCCAGAGAGACCACACCAATGGAAGTCACAGGTTCTTCCAGTACAACAAACAGCGAGGCACCAACTTTACCCCGCACAAGCGAGGGATTGACATCAGAATCGTCTGCTTCTTCTGGAACAGTACAGCCATCAACATTCTCAGAAACATTAAGTACATCTGTAATTTCACAAACATCTCCTCATTCTGTAACACTGCAGACTTCCTCTGCAACAGAGCGATCCCCTGTATCTGAAACACCCCAATCACCTTTATCATCAGAGACTACTACAGAACCATCATCCTTCCCTAGCACTTCACACCCAGTCTCTCCTACTACACCGTTCTCTACTTATCTACCCACAGAAGCCTCCGGTACATTGGAAACGTCACAAACATCTCTACTAACAGAGATTTCAACTATGAAAGAAACCACTTCTTCTTCTACCACAGAGAGAACAGCCTCCAATCCTCATACAACGGAGGCATCAACCTCATTGGAGTCAAAGACTTCTACTACATCAGTGCAGCCATCAACATCCTCTGAAATATCACAGACATCTCCTCATTCTAAAATATCAGAAACTTCCCCAATGACAGAATCCTCATCACTATCTGAGGATTCATTGTTAACTTCAGAAGTTTCTGCATCAACAAAATCGGTCACTTCTTCCAGTATATTACTCCCAATTAGCTCCTTCCCTACAACCGAGTCTTCCACTGTGATGGGGACTTCACAACCAGTTTACTCATCAATGGCTCCAACAAGTTCTTTGACTACAGCAAAAGTTGTGTTTCCAACTCCGTCTTACACAACCGAGGCACCAACATCACATGAGTCTTCTTCTTCTCCCGGAACAGAACAACCATCAACATTCTCAGAAATATCAAGGACTTCTTTCATCTCACAAACCTCCCCTCATTCTGTAACATTGCATTCTTCCTCCGCAACAGAATCCTCACCTTCATCTGAGACTTCACAGTCACCTGTATCACCAGAGACTGCTACATCACCTGAATCAGGATCCTTCCCGAGCACATCGCACCCAATGTCTTCTACAACACCGTCCTCTACTTATCTACCAACAGAAGCCTCCAGTACATTGGAAACATCACAAACATCTCTACCAACAGAGATTTCAACTATGAAAGAAACCGCTTCTTCTTCTACCACAGAGAGAACAGCCTCCAATCCTCACACAACGGAGGCATCAACCTCATTGGGATTATCTGCTTCTACTACATCAGTGCCGCCATCAACCTTTTTAGAAACAACAAGTATAAGTCTTACTTCTGAAACATCTGCCCATGTCCAAACACTGCACACTTCCCCAGCAACAGAAACCTCATCACCATCTAAGATATCATCGTCCACTTCAACATCAGAAGCTTCTACATCAAGAGTAACTTCTTCACAAACTTTTCCTCCAATCTCTGTGACCTCTTTATCTACAACAGAGTCTTCCTCTGTGATGGAGACTTCACAATCAGTTCACTCCCCAATGTCCACATCAATGTTTCAGACAAGTTCTTTAGGTCCATCGGAAAGTGAAGTGTCAACCTTGTCTCACAGAACTGGGGCACAAACTTCATTTCAGTCATCAACTTCTACTACAACAATAGAACCATCAACATTCTCCGAGATACCAAGTGTACCGACATCTTATAGAACATCACCTCACACCCAAACACTTCACACTTCTCAGGAAACGGAAACTTCATCTCAGACATTTCCACCAACTGGCCAATCAGAAGCTCCAACATCTGCAGAGTCATCAGCCTTTCCTATCACATCCTCTCCAATCTCTGTGACAGCTTCAAATCCTCATACAATAGAGGCCTCAACCTCATTGGAGTCACCGACTTCTACTACATCAGGACAGCCATCATCATCCTCTCCAATCTCTGTGGGTTTATCATCTACTGCTTCCCAGACAGAGACGTATTCCACTGTGTTGGACACGTCACAATCAGTTCCATCCAGAGAGACCACACCAATGGAAGTCACAGGTTCTTCCAGTACAACAAACAGCGAGGCACCAACTTTACCCCGCACAAGCGAGGGATTGACATCAGAATCGTCTGCTTCTTCTGGAACAGTACAGCCATCAACATTCTCAGAAACATTAAGTACATCTGTAATTTCACAAACATCTCCTCATTCTGTAACACTGCAGACTTCCTCTGCAACAGAGCGATTCCCTGTATCTGAAACACCCCAATCACCTTTATCATCAGAGACTACTACAGAACCATCATCCTTCCCTATCACTTCACACCCAGTCTCTCTTACTACACCGTTCTCTACTTATCTACCCACAGAAGCATCCGGTACATTGGAAACGTCACAAACATCTCTACCAACAGAGATTTCAACTATGAAAGAAACCACTTCTTCTTCTACCACAGGGAGTACAGCCTCCAATCCTCATACAACGGAGGCACCAACCTCATTGGAGTCACAGACTTCTACTACATCAGTGCAGCCATCAACATCCTCTGAAATATCACAGACATCTCCTCATTCTAAAATATCAGAAACTTCCCCAATGACAGAATCCTCATCACTATCTGAGATTTCATTGTTAACTTCAGAAGTTTCTGCATCAACAAAATCGGTCACTTCTTCCAGTATATTACTCCCAATTAGCTCCTTCCCTACAACAGAGTCTTCCACTGTGATGGAGACTTCACAACCAGTTCACTCATCAATGGCTCCAACAAGTTCTTTGACTACAGCAGAAGTTGAGGTTCCAACTCCGTCTTACACAACCGAGGCACCAACCTCACATGAGTCTTCTTCTTCTCCCGGAACAGAACAACCATCAACATTCTCAGAAATATCAAGGACTTCTTTCATCTCACAAACCTCCCCTCATTCTGTAACATTACATTCTTCCTCCGCAACAGAAACCTCACCTTCATCTGGGACTTCCCATTCTCCTGTATCACCAGAAACCTCATCACCATCTGAGATATCATCGTCCACTTCAACATCAGAAGCTTCTACATCAAGAGTAACTTCTTCACAAACTTTTCCTCCAATCTCTGTGACCTCTTTATCTACAACAGAGTCTTCCTCTGTGATGGAGACTTCACAATCAGTTCACACCCCAATATCCACAACAATGTTTCAGACAAGTTCTTTAGGTCCATCGGAAAGTGAAGTGTCAACCTCGTCTCACACAACTGGGGCACAAACTTTATTTAATTCATCAACTTCTACTACAACAATAGAACCATCAACATTCTCCGAGATACCAAGTGTACCGACATCTTATAGAACATCACCTCACACCCAAACACTTCACACTTCTCAGGAAACGGAAACTTCATCTCAGACATTTCCACCAACTGGCCAATCAGAAGCTCCAACATCTGCAGAGTCATCAGCCTCTCCTATCACATCCTCTCCAATCTCTGTGACAGCTTCAAATCCTCATACAATGGAGGCCTCAACCTCATTGGAGTCACTGACTTCTACTACATCAGGACAGCCATCATCATCCTCTCCAATCTCTGTGGGTTTATCATCTACTGCTTCCCAGACAGAGACGTCTTCCACTGTGTTGGACACGTCACAATTAGTTCCATCCAGAAAGACCACACCAATGGAAGTCACAGGTTCTTCCAGTACAACAAACAGCGAGGCACCAACTTTACCCGGTACAAGCGAGGGATTGACATCAGAATCGTCTGCTTCTTCTGGAACAGTACAGCCATCAACATTCTCAGAAACATTAAGTACATCTGTAATTTCACAAACATCTCCTCATTCTAAAACACCAGACATTTCACCAATGACAGAATCCTCATCACCATCTGAGATTTCATTGTCAACTTCAGAAGCTTCAACAAAATCTGTCACTTCTTCCAGTACATTACTTCCAGTTCCAATCAGCTCCTTCTCTACAACAGAGTCTTCCACTGTGATGGAGACTTCACAACCAGATCACTCATCAATGGCTCCAACAAGTTCTTTGACTACAGCAAAAGTTGAGGTTCCAACTACGTCTTACACAACCGAGGCACCAACCTCACATGAGTCTTCTACTTCTCCTGGAACAGAACAACCATCAACATTCTCAGAAATATCAAGGACTTCTTTCATCTCACAAACCTCCCCTCATTCTGTAACATTGCATTCTTCCTCCGCAACAGAATCCTCACCTTCATCTGAGACTTCACAGTCACCTGTATCACCAGAGACTGCTACATCACCTGAATCAGGATCCTTCCCGAGCACGTCACACCCAATGTCTTCTACAACACCGTCCTCTACTTATCTACCAACAGAAGCCT
>CM056058.1:161477918-161560418 GCA_029574335.1 Rana kukunoris | reverse complement strand
AAAGAAAGGAAGTGATCGGACATTTTTCCAGTGGGGGGATCCATGACTCCATATCATTAAAGTAGGGAAGAGTACAAAAACCGCACTCCATGAAAGTCATCCTGTAGGCAGGTGCAGTCTACTTTCTCCACTGAAGATGGCGCTCAACCACAGCAGTCTAGCAGGGGGAGAGGAATTCAAGAGGAACAAGGTTCTTCTAAGGCAGGGGTCTCCAAACTTTCTAAACAAGGGGCCGGATTACTGTCCTCCAGACTTTAAGGGGGCCGGAGTGTGGCCATCAGGAGTGCAAAATCCCTCATCATTGGTGTCATTGGACCCCATCATTGGTGTCATTGCACTCCATCATTGGTGTCATTGCACTCCATCATTGGTGTCATAGGGAGAAATTCTGCCCCATCACTGGAAGGAATTCTGCCCCATCATTGGAAGGAATTCTGCCCCATCATTGGAAGGAATTCTGCCCCATCATTGGAAGGAATTCTGCCCCATCATTGGGAGGAATTCTACCCCATCATTGGGAGGAATTCTGCCTCATCATTGGAAGGAATTCTGCCCCATCATTGGAAGGAATGTTGCCCCATCATTGGGAGGAATTCTGCCTTAACAATGGGAGGAATTCTGCCCCATAATTGGTTTCATTGGGAAGAATTCTGCCCCATCATAGGGAGGAATTATGCCCCATCATTGGTGTCTTTGGGAGGAATTCTGCCCTATCATTGGCGTCATTGGGAGGAATTCTGCCCTATCATTGGGAGGAATTCTGCCCCATCATTGGTGTCATTAGGAGGAATTTTGCCCCATCATTGGGAGGAATTCTGCCCCATCATTGGTATCATTGGGAGGAATTCTGCCCTATCATTAGGAGGAATTCTGCCCCATCATTGGTGTCATTGGGAGAAATCCTGCCCCATCATTGGGAGGAATTCTGCCCCGTCATTGGGGGGAATTCTGCCCCATCATCACTGGTATCATTGGGAGGAATTCTGCCCTATCATTGGTGTCATTGGGAGGAATTCTGCCCTATCATTGGTGTCATTGGGAGGAATTCTGCCCTATCATTGGGAGGAATTCTGCCCCATCATTGGTATCATTAGGAGGAATTCTGCCCCATCATTGGTGTCATTGGGAGAAATCCTGCCCCATCATTGGGAGGAATTCTGCCCCATCATTGGGGGAATTCTGCCCCATCATCACTGGTATCATTGGGAGGAATTCTGCCCTATCATTGGGAGAAATTCTGCCCCATCATTGGTGTCATTGGGAGAAATTTTGCTCCGTCATTGATGCCAATGAATAAAAAAGCACCCCAGGGGCCGGATAACATTAAACAAAGGGCCACATCTGGCAGTTTGGAGACCACTGTTCTAAGGTTTCCAGTGTCATTGCCACCACATGTAACTCTAGCAGCCATCTTGGGTCAGGCCCTGGCTCCCTGGTCTGGAACGCATTTTGTATTTGTGTAGTGTAGGGACAGGTCACCCGTCTGAAAGGGACAGGGATTAGCAGCAGGGAGAGGTTCCAGACAAGTCAGGAAAGGATAGGGATGCCCCATCCTTCTGGAGATCTCCCCATTAGACCTCGGACCGGTCATCCTGCATATTCCGCCCCTGAAGACAGACTCTGTCGGCACGTCTGGGACCTGCTCTGCTACACGTTGCCGATTTTGCCATGAGTGGTCCCAGTTGGGTGCCATCCGGCTGGTTTGTTTAGAAATACCGGATTCTGCATTAATACAAATTCCGTTCTCTGTGATTACTGCCGCCGCACCTCCCCACAATCCCAGAAGATTTAATTAAAGTATCCAACTTCAACACAGTTCCTGCCGTAAGCCATGTCCCTTTTACGCGTTTCACCCCAATCGGGCTTATTCATACAGGACCAGTGGGGGTAAAATGCATCAACAGGGCGTGGCTTAGGGCAGGGACTAAGTTGGGTACTTCAATTCAGGCATGTCCAAAGTCCATCCCGATGGCCAATCGCGGCCACGTTCCGGACAGCCCGCCTGGTCATTTTGACATGTATGTCTTTTGTGGCCCCCAACAAATCCCTGAGCGCCGGGGGCCACAAAAGAAATACATGCTGGCTTCCTTGGATGAGGCATTGTCAGTCATGACAACAGGGGTGCTGCATTCAGGGCATGGGGTGCTGCATTCAGGGCAAGGAGGTGTTGCAATTATGGCAAGGGGGTGTTGCATTCATGGCAAGGGAGTGCTGCATTCATGACAACAGGGGTTCTGCATTCAGGGCAAGGGGTTCTGCATTCAGTGCAAGGGGGTGCTGCATTCAGGGCAAGGGGGTGCTGCATTCATGACAACAGGGGTTCTGCATTCAGGGCAAGGGGTTCTGCATTCAGTGCAAGGGGTGCTGCATTCAGGGCAAGGGGGGTGTTGCATTCAGGGCAAGGGGGTGCTGCATTCAGGGCAAGGGGGTGCTGCATTCAGGGCAAGGGGGTGCTGCATTCAGGACAAGAGGGTGCTGCTTTCAGGGCAAGAGAGTGTTGCATTCATGGCAAGGGGGTGTTGCATTCATGGCAAGGGGGTGCTGCATTCATGACAACAGGGGTTCCGCATTCAGGGCAAAGGGTTCTGCATTCAGTGCAAGGGGTGCTGCATTCAGGGCAAGGGGGTGCTGCATTCAGGGCAAGGGGGTGCTGCATTCAGGACAAGGGGGTGCTGCTTTCAGGGCAAGGGAGTGTTGCATTCATGACAACAGGGGTGCTGCATTCATGGCAAGGGGGTGCTGCATTCATAGCAAGGGGGTGCTGCATTCATGACAGCAGGGGTGCTGCATTCATGACAACAGGGGTGCTGCATTTATGGCACAGTTCTTTAGGAACGGAGTAGCTGGTTTAGGACTTGGAGCGATGTACAGGAAGTGAGAAAAATCTCCCCAATGGGATCACTGACCAAAATAAAATAAAAACCGCTACAGAAATTTGAAGCCAAAAAATAAAACAACTGTCCATTGTCACGTATGACTATAACAATAAACCTCTTATCACACGTTTCTTTCCCGTAACTTTTCCTAATTCTTATCGCTCTTCAGTGACGGGAGCACCGTGGTGAACACCTCCGGGATCTACAGTTACCCCAATAATCAGACGGGGATCAATTATATCAACTACAATCTGACCGATGATGTTTTAAAAGAATTTTCTAATATCGACCCGACAGACCTGAACGCCACGGCGACCGTCCTGAGCGCGACTTCCGAGTCTTCTCCCGTCTCAGGTGAGATTTATTATTCCTCATTGCTCAATGGAAAGACGTGTATAGGAATCATTAAAGAGAACCTGTCATCGAGCCGTTCATTCCAACAACCTTCCTCCTATAAGATGATATGTGTATAGAATGTATTTTATTCATGTTTGTAACGGAACCCCAAATGGGACAGGGGATATTCCATTCCGAACCCAAGGCAGCTACCGACACTCCACAATCCGGCAAACAAACCCCAATAACGAGACACACAGCTCTGTTTGAGGTTCAACAGGAATGACCCTTTATTGAGAAATACAGCTCTTATATACACTTTAGGATACTGCAGTAACCAAATGAACAATGACCCAACTCCACCCATAACATCACACAATGTTTACCTAATGAGCCCCAATACACATCCTCCTCAATACATCTTTTAACAGACATCCTGACTCCGCCTCCTGACCTAATTTACATGAGTTAATTAACTACAGCTGATGACTCAGACGCTGTCTGTTAACTTACAATACACATTATCACAGTAGCAGACTTAATTAGCACAATAGACAATAGAATGCAATCACACCCCACCCCATCACAGCAAGCTTTATAGTACACTACAGCCAACACACAATATATATGCAATGGACCAGATTCACAAAGGACTTAACGACAGCGTATCTCCGCGTACGCCGTCTGAAGTCCGGATGTGAGCCGTCGTATCAATGCGCCTGATTCTTAGAATAAGTTACGCATAGATTTGGCCAAGATACGAGCAGCGTAAGTCTCCTACGCCGTCGTATCTTAGTTGCATATTTACGCTGGCCGCTGGGTGGCGCTTCCCTTGTTTTATGCGTCGAATATGCAAATGAGGTAGATACGTCGATTCACGAACATGCTTGCGCCCAGTGCATTTTTTACGTCGTTTTTGTAAGCGTATGTCTGCCGTAAAGTTAACCCTGCTAAATGAGGCGTACGTAAATCTTAAGTATGGACGCCGGGACAGCGTTGAATTTTCCGTCGTTTACGCCGTTTGCGTAAAACGTTCGCTCATAGGGCTTTGTGTAAGTTACGTTCACATCGAAACCAATGAGTATTTGCGGCGGAATTTTGAGCATGCGCACTGGGATACGTCCACTGACGGCGTATGCGCCGTTCGTAAAGAGCGTCAATTACGTGAGGTCATGATTCATTTACATGGTTCACGTCCCCTACCAGCCTATTTTGAATTAGGTGCGGTTACGCCGGCCCATTTACGCTACGCCGCCGTAACTTTGGGCGCAACTTCTTTGTGAATACGGCACCTGCCTCTCAACGCTTCGGTGACGTAGTGATGAATGAGATATGCTACCCCCCTTGATGTGGAAGACACAATGATGTTGGTGACTACCCATTTCATGCAACCACATGAAAGCCATCTGAGATATCCTCACATACATCTTATGGGAATATCTTTGGCATCATACTGGAATACTGGAGAAACAGCTCGGTCTCTGATCTCTTGGTCTCTGGTCTCTTGATCTCTTGGTCTCTGGTCTCTTGATCTCTTGGTCTCTGGTCTCTTGATCTCTTGGTCTCTTGATCTCTTGGTCTCTTGGTCTCTGGTCTCTTGATCTCTTGGTCTCTTGGTCTCTGGTCTCTTGGTCTCTTGGTCTCTGGTCTCTGGTCTCTTGGGTCTCTTGGTCTCTGGTCTCTGATCTCTGATCTCTTGGTCTCTGGGTCTCTGGGTCTCTTGGTCTCTGGTCTCTGGTCTCTGATCTCTTGGTCTCTGGTCTCTTGATCTCTGGTCTCTTGGTCTCTTGGTCTCTGGGTCTCTGGGTCTCTTGGTCTCTGGGTCTCTTGGTCTCTGGTCTCTGATCTCTTGGTCTCTGGTCTCTTGATCTCTTGGTCTCTTGATCTCTTGGTCTCTGGTCTCTTGATCTCTTGGTCTCTGGTCTCTTGATCTCTTGGTCTCTGGTCTCTTGATCTCTTGGTCTCTTGATCTCTTGGTATCTGGTCTCTTGATCTCTTGGTCTCTGGTCTCTTGGTCTCTTGGTCTCTGGTCTTTTGGGTCTCTTGGTCTCTGGGTCTCTGGGTCTCTTGGTCTCTGGTCTCTTGATCTCTTGGTCTCTGGCCTCTTGATCTCTTGGTCTCTGGTATCTTGGTCTCTTGGTCTCTGGTCTCTTGGTCTCTTGGTCTCTTGATCTCTTGGTCTCTGGTCTCTTGATCTCTTGGTCTCTGGTCTCTTGATCTTTTGGTCTCTGGTCTCTTGATCTCTTGGTCTCTGGTCTCTTGATCTCTTGGTCTCTGGTCTCTTGATCTCTTGGTCTCTAATCTCTTGGTCTCTTGGTCTCTTGATCTCTTGGTCTCTTGGTCTCTTGATCTCTTGGTCTCTTGGTCTCTTGATCTCTTGGTCTCTGGTCTCTTGATCTCTTGGTCTCTGGTCTCTTGATCTCTTGGTCTCTAATCTCTTGGTCTCTTGGTCTCTTGATCTCTTGGTCTCTTGGTCTCTTGATCTCTTGGTCTCTGGTCTCTTAATCTCTTGGTCTCTGGTCTCTTGGTCTCTTGGTCTCTTGGTCTCTTGGTCTCTGGTCTCTTGGTCTCTTGGTCTCTGGTCTCTTGGTCTCTGGTCTATTGGTCTCTAGTTCTGGTCTCTTGGTCTCTGGCCTCTGGTCTCTTGTTCTCTGGTCTCTTCCCAATGCCATATATAGAGCCATTAGTAGAAGAACGTGATTAAGACCAAACTTGGTTAACATTTTCTGTGCAGAAAGAACCAATTTGTTGAATTATAAAATGTTATGGTTATTATAATGTCCATACACGTCATTCCCTCATTTCAGGTGTAGCACAGCTTGAAGATTACATGACCTGCAATCTGAATTTTTCGGGTTACAATGTTAGCTGTGGAAATGAATCTTGCGAGTGTGTCGGACCCTGTGCACAGGATCCTGAGTACTGCTATAATAACGGCACCTGCCATAACCGAGAGCAAGGAGCTCTGTGCATGTAAGTATTTGGATCTCTATTTTCAATTGGGCAAATGTAATTAGTCAACATATATATTGTTTACTTCTAAGAGGAAATTGTAAAATCCACAAAATGTTATTATACCATCTGAGAGCCCAGTGCAGAGATCTCACCAAGAGAGTCCCCTAGAGACATAACAAGTGTCTGCCAAAATCTGCCAAATGTTATTTATCAGTTATGGGTGGAATGGCAGCACTTTAGATTGGGTTGCCAGCAGGGTAGATATAAATCAATGATTTTTTTTAACCACTTCAACCCTGGAAGATTTGGCTGTTCAATGGCCAGGCCATTTTATCTGGACTGCGACATTATGGCGGACACATCGGACACTTTTGACACATTTTTGGGACCATTGTCATTTATACAACGATCAGAGCTATAAAAATGCTGTGATTACTGTCACCCATATTCTTCAGGCCCGAGGCCCACCTCCAGAAATTAGAAATGTCCACACATTCAGCCGTTTACTGGTTTTACTGTAGCAGAAGCAAAATAAACATATTTTGGAAAACACAGCCTTCACCTCCATCTGTTCTGTCCCAACATCAATAATTCTATAAATTCAAGTCAAACATTACCATAGGATGTCCACCCCATCTTCACTGTAGGTCTCCATTGCTGGGTTCTCCAACAGAGCTTGTCTCAGGCCTACCCCAAAGGGTTAACTTAAGGCCAAAAGCTTACATGGCAATATATTAGATATAGCATTTCTCCATCACCCTCTGCCCCAAGCTACACCGGATCCAAAATGTAATGTAGCCTCACTCTCAATACCCTCTCAGGAGAAGGGTCCCTATAAAAAGGGTACTAACCCCTGCTTACATGGTTTTGCACACTTGTATAATGCTTTAATGGCCACTAAAATGTGAAAACACATGCTTTTGACTTTGATACACACAAAACTATCCATTAACATTTTATTTCACAGATGCAACCAATCATATACAGGACAGAGATGTGAGTCTCCTGCAACAACCCCCTCAACTATAACACAACATGAAACTGAAGGTACAACTGAGCCAACCACAACCACCGTACAAAGGCCATCTGAGCATGAGACCAGCACTGCTAGAGTGACAAACCTTTCTACATCAGCCCAACATTCCGCTTCTACAGAACCAACATCTGAGAGAACTTCCACTCCTGTGGTTTCGTCACTAATGACGTCACCTGAAATAACTGGAGAGACCAGCAGAGTATCCAGAATGACAACCTCAGAAACATCACCTTCAACAGTTACAATAACTACACCAAACCCATCTGAACCACAGAGTAGTACAGAACTACACACATCCACCATGCAGAGTATCATAACCTCAACAATACCAACATCTGAAGGTGTCTCCACCCCAACAGTGGCCACATCTTCACTGACTTTCTTTTCTCCTAGTCTGTCAGAATCAACCTTGGCAACTTCAAAAACATCATCATCTACAAGAGAGACCACAAATACTATACCTACTGCATTAGAGACAGAAAGTACCACTGAGCCAGCATCAGTCACAACACAAAGTGTATCTCTACATGAGACCAGCACTGCTGGGACAACAATCGTATCTCCATCAACGGAGGGATCGGCTTCTTCACAATCAGTAACTGAAAGGGTTTCCCCCTCTGTATTTTCCACACAGACATTTTCAACCTTGAAATCTGAAGAAACCAGCACTATTCCTTCAACACCATCTCCATTCACCTCCTTCTCTCCTACTCTTCCAGAATCAACAGTGACCACCTCAGAAGTATTATCTACAAGAGTGACCACCACTAATACTGCAATAAGTGCAAATGAAACCAAAGGTACAACTGAGCCAACCACAACCACCGTACAGAGCCCATCTGAGCCCGAGGCCAGCACTGCTAGAGTGACAAACCTTTCTACATCAGCACAACATACTTCTTCTACAGAACCAACATCTGAGAGTACTTCCCCTCCTGTGGTTTCGTCACTAATGACGTCTCCTGAAACAACTGGAGAGACCAGCAGAGTATCCAGAATGACAACCTCAGAAACATCACCTTCAACAGTGACTAAATCTACACCAAACCCATCTGAACCACAGAGTAGTACAGAACTACACACATCCACCATGCAGAGTATCTCAACCTCAACACAACCAACGTCTGAAGGTGTCTCCACTCCAACAGTGGCCACATCTTCACTGACTTCCTTTTCTCCTAGTCTGTCAGAATCAACCTTGGCAACTTCAGAAACATCATCATCTACAAGAGAGACCACAAATACTATACCTACTGCATTAGAGACAGAAAGGACCACTGAGCCAGCATCAGTCACAACACAAAGTGTATCTCTACATGAGACCAGCACTGCTGGGATGACAATCGTACCACCTTCAACAGAGGGATCGGCTTCTACACAATCAGCAACTGAAAGGGTTTCCCCCTCTGTATTTTCCACACAGACATTGTCAACCCCCAAAACTGAACAAACCAGCACTATTCCTTCATCAACACCATCTCCATTTACCTCCTTCTCTCCTAGTCTTCCAGAACCAACAGTGACCACCTCAGAAGTATTATCTACAAGAGTGACCACCACTAATACTGAAATAAGTACAAATGAAACCGAAGGTACAACTGAGCCAACCACAAGCACCACACAGAGCCCATCTGAGCATGAGACCAGCACTGCTAGAGTGACAAACCTTTCTACATCAGCACAACATTCTGTTTCTACAGAACCAACATCTGAGAGAGCTTCCACTCCTGTGGTTTCGTCACTAATGACGTCTCCTGAAATTACTGGAGAGACCAGTAGAGTATCTAGAATGACAACCTCAGAAATATCACCTTCAACAGTTACAAAATCTACACCAAACCCATCTGAGCCACAGAGTAGTACAGAACTACAAACATCCACCATGCAGAGTATCTCAACCTCAACACAACCAACATCTGAAGGTCTCTCCATCCCAACGGTGGCCACATCTTCACTGAGTTCCTTTTCTCCTAGTCTGTCAGAATCAACATTGGCAACTTCAAAAACATCATCATCTACAAAAGAGACCACAAATACTATACCTACTGCATTAGGGACAGAAAGTACCACTGAGCCAGCATCAGTCACAACACAAAGTGTATCTCTACATGAGACCAGCACTGCTGGGACAACAATCGTACAATCTCTGAAAGGGTTTCCCCCTCTGTATTTTCAACGACATTTTCAACCTCCAAAACTGAGGGATCCTTCATCAACATCATCTCCATTCACCTCCTTTTCTCCTACTCTTCCAGAATCAACAGCTTCTACAAGAGTCACAATCTGCAGTAAAATGAAACTAAAAGGCCAACCACAACCACTGTACAGAGCCCATTGAGCCCCAGCACTCTGAGTACAAACCTTTTCCACACAGCTTCTACAGAACCAACATTGAGAGAGCTTCAACCTCGAAATCTGAAGAAAGAGTATCCAGAATGACACAAAACATTCAAAAGATACTTCAACACCATCTCCATTCACCTCCTTCTCTCCTACTCTTCCAGAATCAACAGTGACCACCTCAGAAGTATTATCTACAAGAGTGACCACCACTAATACTGCAATAAGAAAGGGATGCAAATGAAACCAAAGGTACAACTATTCAGAGCCAACCACAACCACAAATGAAACCAAAGTACAGAGCCAACACAACCACCGTCTGAGCCCGAGGCCAGCACTGCTAGAGTGACAAACCTTTCTACATCAGCACAACATACTTCTTCTACAGAACCAACATCTGAGAGTACTTCCCCTCCTGTGGTTTCGTCACTAATGACGTCTCCTGAAACAACTGGAGAGACCAGCAGAGTATCCAGAATGACAACCTCAGAAACATCACCTTCAACAGTGACTAAATCTACACCAAACCCATCTGAACCACAGAGTAGTACAGAACTACACACATCCACCATGCAGAGTATCTCAACCTCAACACAACCAACGTCTGAAGGTGTCTCCACTCCAACAGTGGCCACATCTTCACTGACTTCCTTTTCTCCTAGTCTGTCAGAATCAACCATGGCAACTTCAGAAACATCATCATCTACAAGAGAGACCACAAATACTATACCTACTGCATTAGAGACAGAAAGGACCACTGAGCCAGCATCAGTCACAACACAAAGTGTATCTCTACATGAGACCAGCACTGCTGGGACGACAATCGTACCACCTTCAACAGAGGGATCGGCTTCTACACAATCAGCAACTGAAAGGGTTTCCCCCTCTGTATTTTCCACACAGACATTGTCAACCCCCAAAACTGAACAAACCAGCACTATTCCTTCATCAACACCATCTCCATTTACCTCCTTCTCTCCTAGTCTTCCAGAACCAACAGTGACCACCTCAGAAGTATTATCTACAAGAGTGACCACCACTAATACTGAAATAAGTACAAATGAAACCGAAGGTACAACTGAGCCAACCACAAGCACCACACAGAGCCCATTTGAGCATGAGACCAGCACTGCTAGAGTGACAAACCTTTCTACATCAGCACAACATTCTGTTTCTACAGAACCAACATCTGAGAGAGCTTCCACTCCTGTGGTTTCGTCACTAATGACGTCTCCTGAAATTACTGGAGAGACCAGTAGAGTATCTAGAATGACAACCTCAGAAATATCACCTTCAACAGTTACAAAATCTACACCAAACCCATCTGAGCCACAGAGTAGTACAGAACTACAAACATCCACCATGCAGAGTATCTCAACCTCAACACAACCAACATCTGAAGGTCTCTCCATCCCAACGGTGGCCACATCTTCACTGACTTCCTTTTCTCCTAGTCTGTCAGAATCAACATTGGCAACTTCAAAAACATCATCATCTACAAGAGAGACCACAAATACTATACCTACTGCATTAGAGACAGAAAGTACCACTGAGCCAGCATCAGTCACAACGCAAAGTGTATCTCTACATGAGACCAGCACTGCTGGGACGACAATCGTACCACCTTCAACGGAGGAATCGGCTTCTACACAATCAGTAACTGAAAGGGTTTCCCCCTCTGTATTTTCTACACACACATTTTCAACCTCCAAAACTGAAGAAAGCAGCACTATTCCTTCATCAACATCATCTCCATTCACCTCCTTTTCTCCTACTCTTCCAGAATCAACAGTGACCACCTTAGAAGTATTTTCTACAAGAGTGACCACCACTAATACTGCAATAAGTACAAATGAAACCGAAGGTACAACTGAGCCAACCACAACCACTGTACAGAGCCCATCTGAGCACGAGACCAGCACTGCTAGAGTGACAAACCTTTCTACATCAGCACAACATTCCGCTTCTACAGAACCAACATCTGAGAGAGCTTCCACTCCTGTGGTTTCGTCACTAATGACGTCTCCTGAAATGACTGGAGAGACCAGCAGAGTATCCAGAATGACATCCCCAGAAACATCTGCAAAAGATACAATAACTACACCAAACCCATCTGAACCACAGAGTAGTACAGAACTACACACATCCACCATGCAGAGTATCTTAAACTCCACAATACCACCGTCTGAAGGTGTCTCCACCCCAACGGTGGCCACATCTTCACTGAGTTCCTTTTCTCCTAGTCTGTCAGAATCAACCTTGGCAACTTCAGAAACATCATCATCTACAAGAGAGACCACAAATACTATACCTACTGCATTAGAGACAGAAAGTAGCACTGAGCCAGCATCAGTAACAACACAAAGTGTATCTCTACATAAGACCAGCACTGCTGGGACGGCAGTCGTCTCACCATCAACTGACGGATCAGCTTCTACACAATCAGTAACTGAAAGGGTTTCCCCCTCTGTATTTTCCACACAGACATTTTTAACCTCGAAATCTGAAGAAACCAGCACAATTCCTTCAACACCATCTCCATTCACCTCCTTCTCTCCTACTCTTCCAGAATCAACAGTGACCACCTCAGAAGTATTATCTACAAGAGTGACCACCACTAATACTGCAATAAGTGCAAATGAAACCAAAGGTACAACTGAGCCAACCACAACCACCGTACAGAGCCCATCTGAGCCCGAGGCCAGCACTGCTAGAGTGACAAACCTTTCTACATCAGCACAACATACTTCTTCTACAGAACCAACATCTGAGAGTACTTCCCCTCCTGTGGTTTCGTCACTAATGACGTCTCCTGAAACAACTGGAGAGACCAGCAGAGTATCCAGAATGACAACCTCAGAAACATCACCTTCAACAGTGACTAAATCTACACCAAACCCATCTGAACCACAGAGTAGTACAGAACTACACACATCCACCATGCAGAGTATCTCAACCTCAACACAACCAACGTCTGAAGGTGTCTCCACTCCAACAGTGGCCACATCTTCACTGACTTCCTTTTCTCCTAGTCTGTCAGAATCAACCATGGCAACTTCAGAAACATCATCATCTACAAGAGAGACCACAAATACTATACCTACTGCATTAGAGACAGAAAGGACCACTGAGCCAGCATCAGTCACAACACAAAGTGTATCTCTACATGAGACCAGCACTGCTGGGACGACAATCGTACCACCTTCAACAGAGGGATCGGCTTCTACACAATCAGCAACTGAAAGGGTTTCCCCCTCTGTATTTTCCACACAGACATTGTCAACCCCCAAAACTGAACAAACCAGCACTATTCCTTCATCAACACCATCTCCATTTACCTCCTTCTCTCCTAGTCTTCCAGAACCAACAGTGACCACCTCAGAAGTATTATCTACAAGAGTGACCACCACTAATACTGAAATAAGTACAAATGAAACCGAAGGTACAACTGAGCCAACCACAAGCACCACACAGAGCCCATTTGAGCATGAGACCAGCACTGCTAGAGTGACAAACCTTTCTACATCAGCACAACATTCTGTTTCTACAGAACCAACATCTGAGAGAGCTTCCACTCCTGTGGTTTCGTCACTAATGACGTCTCCTGAAATTACTGGAGAGACCAGTAGAGTATCTAGAATGACAACCTCAGAAATATCACCTTCAACAGTTACAAAATCTACACCAAACCCATCTGAGCCACAGAGTAGTACAGAACTACAAACATCCACCATGCAGAGTATCTCAACCTCAACACAACCAACATCTGAAGGTCTCTCCATCCCAACGGTGGCCACATCTTCACTGAGTTCCTTTTCTCCTAGTCTGTCAGAATCAACATTGGCAACTTCAAAAACATCATCATCTACAAGAGAGACCACAAATACTATACCTACTGCATTAGAGACAGAAAGTACCACTGAGCCAGCATCAGTCACAACGCAAAGTGTATCTCTACATGAGACCAGCACTGCTGGGAAGACAATCGTACCACCTTCAACGGAGGAATCGGCTTCTACACAATCAGTAACTGAAAGGGTTTCCCCCTCTGTATTTTCTACACACACATTTTCAACCTCCAAAACTGAAGAAAGCAGCACTATTCCTTCATCAACATCATCTCCATTCACCTCCTTTTCTCCTAGTCTTCCAGAATCAACAGTGACCACCTTAGAAGTATTTTCTACAAGAGTGACCACCACTAATACTGCAATAAGTACAAATGAAACCGAAGGTACAACTGAGCCAACCACAACCACTGTACAGAGCCCATCTGAGCACGAGACCAGCACTGCTAGAGTGACAAACCTTTCTACATCAGCACAACATTCCGCTTCTACAGAACCAACATCTGAGAGAGCTTCCACTCCTGTGGTTTCGTCACTAATGACGTCTCCTGAAATGACTGGAGAGACCAGCAGAGTATCCAGAATGACATCCCCAGAAACATCTGCAAAAGATACAATAACTACACCAAACCCATCTGAACCACAGAGTAGTACAGAACTACACACATCCACCATGCAGAGTATCTTAAACTCCACAATACCACCGTCTGAAGGTGTCTCCACCCCAACGGTGGCCACATCTTCACTGAGTTCCTTTTCTCCTAGTCTGTCAGAATCAACCTTGGCAACTTCAGAAACATCATCATCTACAAGAGAGACCACAAATACTATACCTACTGCATTAGAGACAGAAAGTAGCACTGAGCCAGCATCAGTAACAACACAAAGTGTATCTCTACATAAGACCAGCACTGCTGGGACGTCAATCGTCTCACCATCAACTGACGGATCAGCTTCTACACAATCAGTAACTGAAAGGGATTCCCCCTCAGTATTTTCCACACAGACATTTTCAACCTCGAAATCTGAAGAAACCAGCACAATTCCTTCAACACCATCTCCATTCACCTCCTTCTCTCCTACTCTTCCAGAATCAACAGTGACCTATTCAGAAGTATTATCTACAAGAGTGACCACCACTAATACTGCAATAAGTGCAAATGAAACCAAAGGTACAACTGAGCCAACCACAACCACCGTACAGAGCCCATCTGAGCCCGAGGCCAGCACTGCTAGAGTGACAAACCTTTCTACATCAGCACAACATACTTCTTCTACAGAACCAACATCTGAGAGTACTTCCCCTCCTGTGGTTTCGTCACTAATGACGTCTCCTGAAACAACTGGAGAGACCAGCAGAGTATCCAGAATGACAACCTCAGAAACATCACCTTCAACAGTGACTAAATCTACACCAAACCCATCTGAACCACAGAGTAGTACAGAACTACACACATCCACCATGCAGAGTATCTCAACCTCAACACAACCAACGTCTGAAGGTGTCTCCACTCCAACAGTGGCCACATCTTCACTGACTTCCTTTTCTCCTAGTCTGTCAGAATCAACCTTGGCAACTTCAGAAACATCTTCATCTACAAGAGAGACCACAAAAACTATACCTACTGCATTAGAGACAGAAAGTACCACTGAGCCAGCATCAGTCATAACACAAAGTGTATCTCTACATGAGACCAGCACTGCTGGGACAACAATCGTATCTCCATCAACGGAGGGATCGGCTTCTTCACAATCAGTAACTGAAAGGGTTTCCCCCTCTGTATTTTCCACACAGACATTTTCAACCTCGAAATCTGAAGAAACCAGCACAATTCCTTCAACACCATCTCCATTCACCTCCTTCTCTCCTACTCTTCCAGAATCAACAGTGACCACCTCAGAAGTATTATCTACAAGAGTGACCACCACTAATACTGCAATAAGTGCAAATGAAACCAAAGGTACAACTGAGCCAACCACAACCACCGTACAGAGCCCATCTGAGCCCGAGGCCAGCACTGCTAGAGTGACAAACCTTTCTACATCAGCACAACATACTTCTTCTACAGAACCAACATCTGAGAGTACTTCCCCTCCTGTGGTTTCGTCACTAATGACGTCTCCTGAAACAACTGGAGAGACCAGCAGAGTATCCAGAATGACAACCTCAGAAACATCACCTTCAACAGTGACTAAATCTACACCAAACCCATCTGAACCACAGAGTAGTACAGAACTACACACATCCACCATGCAGAGTATCTCAACCTCAACACAACCAACGTCTGAAGGTGTCTCCACTCCAACAGTGGCCACATCTTCACTGACTTCCTTTTCTCCTAGTCTGTCAGAATCAACCATGGCAACTTCAGAAACATCATCATCTACAAGAGAGACCACAAATACTATACCTACTGCATTAGAGACAGAAAGGACCACTGAGCCAGCATCAGTCACAACACAAAGTGTATCTCTACATGAGACCAGCACTGCTGGGACGACAATCGTACCACCTTCAACAGAGGGATCGGCTTCTACACAATCAGCAACTGAAAGGGTTTCCCCCTCTGTATTTTCCACACAGACATTGTCAACCCCCAAAACTGAACAAACCAGCACTATTCCTTCATCAACACCATCTCCATTTACCTCCTTCTCTCCTAGTCTTCCAGAACCAACAGTGACCACCTCAGAAGTATTATCTACAAGAGTGACCACCACTAATACTGAAATAAGTACAAATGAAACCGAAGGTACAACTGAGCCAACCACAAGCACCACACAGAGCCCATCTGAGCCCGAGGCCAGCACTGCTAGAGTGACAAACCTTTCTACATCAGCACACCATTCTGTTTCTACAGAACCAACATCTGAGAGAGCTTCCACTCCTGTGGTTTCGTCACTAATGACGTCTCCTGAAATTACTGGAGAGACCAGTAGAGTATCTAGAATGACAACCTCAGAAATATCACCTTCAACAGTTACAAAATCTACACCAAACCCATCTGAGCCACAGAGTAGTACAGAACTACAAACATCCACCATGCAGAGTATCTCAACCTCAACACAACCAACATCTGAAGGTCTCTCCATCCCAACGGTGGCCACATCTTCACTGACTTCCTTTTCTCCTAGTCTGTCAGAATCAACCTTGGCAACTTCAGAAACATCATCATCTACAAGAGAGACCACAAACACTATACCTACTGCATTAGAGACAGAAAGTACCACTGAGCCAGCATTAGTCACAACGCAAAGTGTATCTCTACATGAGACCAGCACTGCTGGGACGACAATTGTACCACCTTCAACAGAGGGATCGGCTTCTACACAATCCTTAACTGAAAGGGTTTCCCCCTCTGTATTTTCCACACAGACATTTTCAACCTCGAAATCTGAAGAAAGCAGCACAATTCCTTCAACACCATCTCCATTCACCTCCTTCTCTTCTACTCTTCCAGAATCAACAGTGACCTATTCAGAAGTATTATCTACAAGAGTGACCACCACTAATACTGCAATAAGTGCAAATGAAACCAAAGGTACAACTGAGCCAACCACAACCACCGTACAGAGCCCATCTGAGCCCGAGGCCAGCACTGCTAGAGTGACAAACCTTTCTACATCAGCACAACATACTTCTTCTACAGAACCAACATCTGAGAGTACTTCCCCTCCTGTGGTTTCGTCACTAATGACGTCTCCTGAAACAACTGGAGAGACCAGCAGAGTATCCAGAATGACAACCTCAGAAACATCACCTTCAACAGTGACTAAATCTACACCAAACCCATCTGAACCACAGAGTAGTACAGAACTACACACATCCACCATGCAGAGTATCTCAACCTCAACACAACCAATGTCTGAAGGTGTCTCCACTCCAACAGTGGCCACATCTTCCCTGATTTCCTTTTCTCCTAGTCTGTCAGAATCAACCTTGGCAACTTCAGAAACATCATCATCTACAAGAGAGACCACAAAAACTATACCTACTGCATTAGAGACAGAAAGTACCACTGAGCCAGCATCAGTCACAACGCAAAGTGTATCTCTATATGAGACCAGCACTGCTGGGACGACAATCGTATCTCCATCAATGGAGGGATCGGCTTCTACACAATCAGCAACTGAAAGGGTTTCCCCCTCTGTATTTTCCACACAGACATTGTCAACCCCCAAAACTGAAGAAACCAGCACTATTCCTTCATCAACACCATCTCCATTCACCTCCTTCTCTCCTAGTCTTCCAGAATCAACAGTGACAACTTCAGAAGTATTATCTACAAGAGTTACCACCACTAATACTGAAATAAGTACAAATGAAACCGAAGGTACAACAACTGAGCCAACCACAAGCACCACACAGAGCCCATCTGAGCATGAGACCAGCACTGCTAGAGTGACAAACCTTTCTACATCAGCACACCATTCTGTTTCTACAGAACCAACATCTGAGAGAGCTTCCACTCCTGTGGTTTCGTCACTAATGACGTCTCCTGAAATAACTGGAGAGACCAGTAGAGTATCTAGAATGACAACCTCAGAAATATCACCTTCAACAGTTACAAAATCTACACCAAACCCATCTGAGCCACAGAGTAGTACAGAACTACAAACATCCACCATGCAGAGTATCTCAACCTCAACACAACCAACATCTGAAGGTCTCTCCATCCCAACGGTGGCCACATCTTCACTGAGTTCCTTTTCTCCTAGTCTGTCAGAATCAACCTTGGCAACTTCAAAAACATCATCATCTACAAGAGAGACCACAAATACTATACCTACTGCATTAGGGACAGAAAGTACCACTGAGCCAGCATCAGTAAAAACACAAAGTGTATCTCTACATGAGACCAGCACTTCTGGGACGACAATCGTACCACCTTCAACAGAGGGATTGGCTTCTACACAATCCTTAACTGAAAGGGTTTCCCCCTCTGTATTTTCCACACAGACATTTTCAACCTCGAAATCTGAAGAAACCAGCACAATTCCTTCAACACCATCTCCATTCACCTCCTTCTCTTCTACTCTTCCAGAATCAACAGTGACCTATTCAGAAGTATTATCTACAAGAGTGACCACCACTAATACTGCAATAAGTACAAATGAAACCAAAGGTACAACGGAGCCAACCACAACCACCGTACAGAGCCCATCTGAGCCCGAGGCCAGCACTGCTAGAGTGACAAACCTTTCTACATCAGCACAACATACTTCTTCTACAGAACCAACATCTGAGAGTACTTCCCCTCCTGTGGTTTCGTCACTAATGACTTCTCCTGAAACAACTGGAGAGACCAGCAGAGTATCCAGAATGACAACCTCAGAAACATCACCTTCAACAGTGACTAAATCTACACCAAACCCATCTGAACCACAGAGTAGTACAGAACTACACACATCCACCATGCAGAGTATCTCAACCCCAACACAACCAACGTCTGAAGGTGTCTCCACTCCAACAGTGGCCACATATTCACTGACTTCCTTTTCTCCTAGTCTGTCAGAATCAACCTTGGCAACTTCAGAAACATCATCATCTACAAGAGAGACCACAAATAATATACCTACTGCATTAGAGACAGAAAGTACCACTGAGCCAGCATCAGTCACAACACAAAGTGTATCTCTACTTGAGACCAGCACTGCTGGGACAACAATCGTCTCACCATCAACGGAGGGATCGGCTTCTTCACAATCAGTAACTGAAAGGGTTTCCCCCTCTGTATTTTCCACACAGACATTTTCAACCTCGAAATCTGAAGAAACCAGCACAATTCCTTCAACACCATCTCCATTCACCTCCTTCTCTCCTACTCTTCCAGAATCAACAGTGACCTATTCAGAAGTATTATCTACAAGAGTGACCACCACTAATACTGCAATAAGTGCAAATGAAACCAAAGGTACAACTGAGCCAACCACAACCACCGTACAGATCCCATCTGAGCCCGAGGCCAGCACTGCTAGAGTGACAAACCTTTCTACATCAGCACAACATACTTCTTCTACAGAACCAACATCTGAGAGTACTTCCCCTCCTGTGGTTTCGTCACTAATGACGTCTCCTGAAACAACTGGAGAGACCAGCAGAGTATCCAGAATGACAACCTCAGAAACATCACCTCCAACAGTGACTAAATCTACACCAAACCCATCTGAACCACAGAGTAGTACAGAACTACACACATCCACCATGCAGAGTATCTCAACCTCAACACAACCAATGTCTGAAGGTGTCTCCACTCCAACAGTGGCCACATCTTCACTGACTTTCTTTTCTCCTAGTCTGTCAGAATCAACCTTGGCAACTTCAGAAACATCATCATCTACAAGAGAGACCACAAAAACTATACCTACTGCATTAGAGACAGAAAGTACCACTGAGCCAGCATCAGTCACAACGCAAAGTGTATCTCTATATGAGACCAGCACTGCTGGGACGACAATCGTATCTCCATCAATGGAGGGATCGGCTTCTACACAATCAGCAACTGAAAGGGTTTCCCCCTCTGTATTTTCCACACAGACATTGTCAACCCCCAAAACTGAAGAAACCAGCACTATTCCTTCATCAACACCATCTCCATTCACCTCCTTCTCTCCTAGTCTTCCAGAATCAACAGTGACAACTTCAGAAGTATTATCTACAAGAGTTACCACCACTAATACTGAAATAAGTACAAATGAAACCGAAGGTACAACAACTGAGCCAACCACAAGCACCACACAGAGCCCATCTGAGCATGAGACCAGCACTGCTAGAGTGACAAACCTTTCTACATCAGCACAACATTCTGTTTCTACAGAACCAACATCTGAGAGAGCTTCCACTCCTGTGGTTTCGTCACTAATGACGTCTCCTGAAATAACTGGAGAGACTAGTAGAGTATCTAAAATGACAACCTCAGAAATATCACCTTCAACAGTTACAAAATCTACACCAAACCCATCTGAGCCACAGAGTAGTACAGAACTACAAACATCCACCATGCAGAGTATCTCAACCTCAACACAACCAACATCTGAAGGTCTCTCCATCCCAACGGTGGCCACATCTTCACTGACTTCCTTTTCTCCTAGTCTGTCAGAATCAACCTTGGCAACTTCAGAAACATCATCATCTACAAGAGAGACCACAAATACTATACCTACTGCATTAGAGACAGAAAGGACCACTGAGCCAGCATCAGTCACAACACAAAGTGTATCTCTACATGAGACCAGCACTTCTGGGACGACAATCGTACCACCTTCAACAGAGGGATCGGCTTCTACACAATCCTTAACTGAAAGGGTTTCCCCCTCTGTATTTTCCACACAGACATTTTCAACCTCGAAATCTGAAGAAACCAGCACAATTCCTTCAACACCATCTCCATTCACCTCCTTCTCTCCTACTCTTCCAGAATCAACAGTGACCTATTCAGAAGTATTATCTACAAGAATGACCACCACTAATACTGCAATAAGTACAAATGAAACCAAAGGTACAACTGAGCCAACCACAACCACCGTACAGAGCCCATCTGAGCCCGAGGCCAGCACTGCTAGAGTGACAAACCTTTCTACATCAGCACAACATACTTCTTCTACAGAACCAACATCTGAGAGTACTTCCCCTCCTGTGGTTTCGTCACTAATGACGTCTCCTGAAACAACTGAAGAGACCAGCAGAGTATCCAGAATGACAACCTCAGAAACATCACCTTCAACAGTGACTAAATCTACACCAAACCCATCTGAACCACAGAGTAGTACAGAACTACACACATCCACCATGCAGAGTATCTCAACCTCAACACAACCAACGTCTGAAGGTGTCTCCACTCCAACAGTGGCCACATCTTCACTGACTTCCTTTTCTCCTAGTCTGTCAGAATCAACCTTGGCAACTTCAGAAACATCATCATCTACAAGAGAGACTACAAATACTATACCTACTGCATTTGAGACAGAAAGTACCACTGAGCCAGCATCAGTCACAACACAAAGTGTATCTCTACATGAGACCAGCACTGCTGGGACGGCAATTGTCTCACCATCAACGGAGGGATCGGCTTCTTCACAATCAGTGACTGAAAGGGTTTCCCCCTCTGTATTTTCCACACAGACATTTTCAACCTCCAAAACTTCAGAAACCAGCACTATCCCTTCATCAACACCATCTCCATTCACCTCCTTCTCTCCTAGTCTGCCAGAACCAACAGTGACCACTTCAGAAGTATTATCTACAAGAGTTACCACCACTAATACTGCAATAAGTACAAATGAAACAGAAGGTACAACTGAGCTAACCACAAGCACCATACAGAGTCCATCTGAGCATGAGACCAGCACTGCTAGAGTGACAAACCTTTCTACATCAGCACAACATACCGCTTCTACAGAACCAACATCTGAGAGAACTTCCACTCCTGTGGTTTCGTCACTAATGACGTCTCCTGAAATGACTGGAGAGACCAGCAGAGTATCCAGAATGACAACCACAGAAACATCTGCAAAAGTTACAATAACTACACCAAACCCATCTGAGCCACAGAGTAGTACAGAGCTACAAACATCCACCATGCAGAGTATCTCCACTTCCACACAGCCAACATCTGAAGGTGTCTCCACTCCAACAGTGGCCACATCTTCACTGATTTCCTTTTCTCCTAGTCTGTCAAAATCAACCTTGGCAACTTCAGAAGCATCATCATCTACAAGAGAGACCACAAATACTATACCTACTGCATTAGAGACAGAAAGTACCACTGAGCCAGCATCAGTCACAACACAAAATGTATCTCTACATGAGACCAGCACTGCTGGGACGACAATCATATCTCCATCAATGGAGGGATCGGCTTCTACACAATCAGTAACTGAAAGGGTTTCCCCCTCTGTATTTTCCACACAGACATTTTCAACCTCCAAAACTGCAGAAACCAGCACTATTCCTTCATCAACACCATCTCCATTCACCTCTTTCTCTCCTAGTCTTCCAGAATCAACAGTGACCACCTCAGAAGTATTATCTACAAGAGTGACCACCACTAATAATGCAATAAGTACAAATAAAACCAAAGGTACAACTGAGCCAACCACAGCCACCGTCCAGAGCCCATCTGAGCATGAGACCAGCACTGCTAGAGTGACAAACCTTTCTACATCTGCACAACATTCCACTTCTACAGAACCAACATCTGAGATAACTTCCACTCCTGTGGTTTCGTCACTAATGACGTCTCCTGAAATTACTGGAGAGACGAGCAGAGTATCCAGAATAACAACCTCAGAAACATCTGCAAAAGTTACAATAACTACACCAAACCCATCTACAGAACTACAAACATCCACCATGCAGAGTATCTCCACTTCCACACAGCCAACATCTGAAGGTGTCTCCACTCCAACAGTGGCCACATCTTCACTGATTTCCTTTTCTCCTAGTCTGTCAAAATCAACCTTGGCAACTTCAGAAGCATCATCATCTACAAGAGAGACCACAAATACTATACCTACTGCATTAGAGACAGAAAGTACCACTGAGCCAGCATCAGTCACAACGCAAAGTGTATCTCTATATGAGACCAGCACTGCTGGGACGACAATCGTATCTCCATCAATGGAGGGATCGGCTTCTACACAATCAGCAACTGAAAGGGTTTCCCCCTCTGTATTTTCCACACAGACATTTTCAACCTCCAAAACTGAAGAAACCAGCACTATTCCTTCATCAACACCATCTCCATTCACCTCCTTCTCTCCTAGTCTTCCAGAATCAACAGTGACAACTTCAGAAGTATTATCTACAAGAGTTACCACCACTAATACTGAAATAAGTACAAATGAAACCGAAGGTACAACAACTGAGCCAACCACAAGCACCACACAGAGCCCATCTGAGCATGAGACCAGCACTGCTAGAGTGACAAACCTTTCTACATCAGCACAACATTCTGTTTCTACAGAACCAACATCTGAGAGAGCTTCCACTCCTGTGGTTTCGTCACTAATGACGTCTCCTGAAATAACTGGAGAGACTAGTAGAGTATCTAAAATGACAACCTCAGAAATATCACCTTCAACAGTTACAAAATCTACACCAAACCCATCTGAGCCACAGAGTAGTACAGAACTACAAACATCCACCATGCAGAGTATCTCAACCTCAACACAACCAACATCTGAAGGTCTCTCCATCCCAACGGTGGCCACATCTTCACTGAGTTCCTTTTCTCCTAGTCTGTCAGAATCAACCTTGGCAACTTCAGAAACATCATCATCTACAAGAGAGACCACAAATACTATACCTACTGCATTAGAGACAGAAAGGACCACTGAGCCAGCATCAGTCACAACACAAAGTGTATCTCTACATGAGACCAGCACTGCTGGGACGACAATCGTACCACCTTCAACAGAGGGATCGGCTTCTACACAATCCTTAACTGAAAGGGTTTCCCCCTCTGTATTTTCCACACAGACATTTTCAACCTCGAAATCTGAAGAAACCAGCACAATTCCTTCAACACCATCTCCATTCACCTCCTTCTCTCCTACTCTTCCAGAATCAACAGTGACCTATTCAGAAGTATTATCTACAAGAATGACCACCACTAATACTGCAATAAGTACAAATGAAACCAAAGGTACAACTGAGCCAACCACAACCACCGTACAGAGCCCATCTGAGCCCGAGGCCAGCACTGCTAGAGTGACAAACCTTTCTACATCAGCACAACATACTTCTTCTACAGAACCAACATCTGAGAGTACTTCCCCTCCTGTGGTTTCGTCACTAATGACGTCTCCTGAAACAACTGAAGAGACCAGCAGAGTATCCAGAATGACAACCTCAGAAACATCACCTTCAACAGTGACTAAATCTACACCAAACCCATCTGAACCACAGAGTAGTACAGAACTACACACATCCACCATGCAGAGTATCTCAACCTCAACACAACCAACGTCTGAAGGTGTCTCCACTCCAACAGTGGCCACATCTTCACTGACTTCCTTTTCTCCTAGTCTGTCAGAATCAACCTTGGCAACTTCAGAAACATCATCATCTACAAGAGAGACTACAAATACTATACCTACTGCATTTGAGACAGAAAGTACCACTGAGCCAGCATCAGTCACAACACAAAGTGTATCTCTACATGAGACCAGCACTGCTGGGATGGCAATTGTCTCACCATCAACGGAGGGATCGGCTTCTTCACAATCAGTGACTGAAAGGGTTTCCCCCTCTGTATTTTCCACACAGACATTTTCAACCTCCAAAACTTCAGAAACCAGCACTATCCCTTCATCAACACCATCTCCATTCACCTCCTTCTCTCCTAGTCTTCCAGAACCAACAGTGACCACTTCAGAAGTATTATCTACAAGAGTTACCACCACTAATACTGCAATAAGTACAAATGAAACAGAAGGTACAACTGAGCTAACCACAAGCACCGTACAGAGTCCATCTGAGCATGAGACCAGCACTGCTAGAGTGACAAACCTTTCTACATCAGCACAACATACCGCTTCTACAGAACCAACATCTGAGAGAACTTCCACTCCTGTGGTTTCGTCACTAATGACGTCTCCTGAAATGACTGGAGAGACCAGCAGAGTATCCAGAATGACA
The DNA here is from genome assembly GCA_029574335.1 of Rana kukunoris. Classification (NCBI taxonomy): domain Eukaryota; kingdom Metazoa; phylum Chordata; class Amphibia; order Anura; family Ranidae; genus Rana; species Rana kukunoris. Next base: position 161,535,386 of record CM056058.1, on the reverse strand, counting down.
ACCACAGAAACATCTGCAAAAGTTACAATAACTACACCAAACCCATCTGAGCCACAGAGTAGTACAGAGCTACAAACATCCACCATGCAGAGTATCTCCACTTCCACACAGCCAACATCTGAAGGTGTCTCCACTCCAACAGTGGCCACATCTTCACTGATTTCCTTTTCTCCTAGTCTGTCAAAATCAACCTTGGCAACTTCAGAAGCATCATCATCTACAAGAGAGACCACAAATACTATACCTACTGCATTAGAGACAGAAAGTACCACTGAGCCAGCATCAGTCACAACACAAAATGTATCTCTACATGAGACCAGCACTGCTGGGACGACAATCATATCTCCATCAATGGAGGGATCGGCTTCTACACAATCAGTAACTGAAAGGGTTTCCCCCTCTGTATTTTCCACACAGACATTTTCAACCTCCAAAACTGCAGAAACCAGCACTATTCCTTCATCAACACCATCTCCATTCACCTCTTTCTCTCCTAGTCTTCCAGAATCAACAGTGACCACCTCAGAAGTATTATCTACAAGAGTGACCACCACTAATAATGCAATAAGTACAAATAAAACCAAAGGTACAACTGAGCCAACCACAGCCACCGTCCAGAGCCCATCTGAGCATGAGACCAGCACTGCTAGAGTGACAAACCTTTCTACATCTGCACAACATTCCACTTCTACAGAACCAACATCTGAGATAACTTCCACTCCTGTGGTTTCGTCACTAATGACGTCTCCTGAAATTACTGGAGAGACGAGCAGAGTATCCAGAATAACAACCTCAGAAACATCTGCAAAAGTTACAATAACTACACCAAACCCATCTACAGAACTACAAACATCCACCATGCAGAGTATCTCCACTTCCACACAGCCAACATCTGAAGGTGTCTCCACTCCAACAGTGGCCACATCTTCACTGATTTCCTTTTCTCCTAGTCTGTCAAAATCAACCTTGGCAACTTCAGAAGCATCATCATCTACAAGAGAGACCACAAATACTATACCTACTGCATTAGAGACAGAAAGTACCACTGAGCCAGCATCAGTCACATCACAAAATGTATCTCTACATGAGAGCAGCACTGCTGGGACGACAATCGTATCTCCATCAATGGAGGGATCAGCTTCTACACAATCAGTAACTGAAAGGGTTTCCCCCTCTGTATTTTCCACACAGACATTTTCAACCTCCAAAACTGCAGAAACCAGCACTATTCCTTCATCAACACCATCTCCATTCACCTCTTTCTCTCCTAGTCTTCCAGAATCAACAGTGACCACCTCAGAAGTATTATCTACAAGAGTGACCACCACTAATACTGCAATAAGTACAAATGAAACCAAAGGTACAACTGAGCCAACCACAGCCACCGTCCAGAGCCCATCTGAGCATGAGACCAGCACTGCTAGAGTGACAAACCTTTCTACATCTGCACAACATTCCACTTCTACAGAACCAACATCTGAGAGAACTTCCACTCCTGTGGTTTCGTCACTAATGACGTCTCCTGAAATGACTGGAGAGACCAGCAGAGTATCCAGAATGACAACCTCAGAAACATCTGCAAAAGTTACAATAATTACACCAAACCCATCTACAGAACTACAAACATCCACCATGCAGAGTATCTCCACTTCCACACAGCCAACATCTGAAGGTGTCTCCACTCCAACAGTGGCCACATCTTCACTTATTTCCTTTTCTCCTAGTCTGTCGGAATCAACCTTGGCAACTTCAGAAACATCATCATCTACAAGAGAGACCACAAATACTATACCTACTGCATTAGAGACAGAAAGTACCACTGAGCCAGCATCAGTCACAACACAAAGTGTATCTCTACATGAGACCAGCACTGCTGGGACAACAATCGTATCTCCATCAACGGAGGGATCGGTTTCTACACAATCAGTAACTGAAAGGGTTTCCCCCTCTGTATTTTCCACACAGACATTTTCAACCTCCAAAACTGAAGAAACCAGCACTATTCCTTCATCAACACCATCTCCATTCACCTCCTTCTCTCCTAGTCCTCCAGAATCAACAGTGACCACCTCAGAAGTATTATCTACAAGAGTGACCACCACTAATACTGCAATAAGTACAAAGGAAACCGAAGGAACAACTGAGCCAACCACAACCACCGTACAGAGCCCATCTGAGCATGAGACCAGCACTGCTAGAGTGACAAACCTTTCTACATCAGCACAACATTCCGCTTCTACAGAACCAACATCTGAGAGAACTTCCACTCCTGTGGTTTCGTCACTAATGACGTCTCCTGAAATGACTGGAGAGACCAGCAGATTATCCAGGATGACATCCCCAGAAACATCTGCTAAAGTTACAAAATCTACACCAAACCCATCTGAACCACAGAGTAGTACAGATCTACAAATAACCACCATGCAGAGTATCTCCACTTCCACACAGCCAACATCTGAAGGTGTCTCCACTCCAACAGTGGCCACATCTTCACTGAGTTCCTTTTCTCCTAGTCTGTCAGAATCAACCATGGCAACTTCAGAAACATCATCATCTACAAGAGAGACCACAAATACTATACCTACTGCATTAGAGACAGAAAGTACCACTGAGCCAGCATCAGTCACAACACAAAGTGTATCTCTACATGAGACCAGCACTGCTGGGACGGCAATTGTCTCACCATCAACGGAGGGATCGGCTTCTTCACAATCAGTGACTGAAAGGGTTTCCCCCTCTGTATTTTCCACACAGACATTTTCAACCTCCAAAACTTCAGAAACCAGCACTATCCCTTCATCAACACCATCTCCATTCACCTCCTTCTCTCCTAGTCTTCCAGAACCAACAGTGACCACTTCAGAAGTATTATCTACAAGAGTGACCACCACTAATACTGCAATAAGTACAAATGAAACCAAAGGTACAACGGAGCCAACCACAGCCACCGTCCAGAGCCCATCTGAGCATGAGACCAGCACTGCTAGAGTGACAAACCTTTCTACATCTGCACAACATTTCACTTCTACAGAACCAACATCTGAGAGAACTTCCACTCCTGTGGTTTCGTCACTAATGACGTCTCCTGAAATGACTGGAGAGACCAGCAGAGTATCCAGAATGACAACCTCAGAAACATCTGCAAAAGTTACAATAATTACACCAAACCCATCTACAGAACTACAAACATCCACCATGCAGAGTATCTCCACTTCCACACAGCCAACATCTGAAGGTGTCTCCACTCCAACAGTGGCCACATCTTCACTTATTTCCTTTTCTCCTAGTCTGTCAGAATCAACCTTGGCAACTTCAGAAACATCATCATCTACAAGAGAGACCACAAATACTATACCTACTGCATTAGAGACAGAAAGTATCACTGAGCCAGCATCAGTCACAACACAAAGTGTATCTCTACATGAGACCAGCACTGCTGGGACAACAATCGTATCTCCATCAACGGAGGGATCGGTTTCTACACAATCAGTAACTGAAAGGGTTTCCCCCTCTGTATTTTCCACACAGACATTTTCAACCTCCAAAACTGAAGAAACCAGCACTATTCCTTCATCAACACCATCTCCATTCACCTCCTTCTCTCCTAGTCCTCCAGAATCAACAGTGACCACCTCAGAAGTATTATCTACAAGAGTGACCACCACTAATACTGCAATAAGTACAAAGGAAACCGAAGGAACAACTGAGCCAACCACAACCACCGTACAGAGCCCATCTGAGCATGAGACCAGCACTGCTAGAGTGACAAACCTTTCTACATCAGCACAACATTCCGCTTCTACAGAACCAACATCTGAGAGAACTTCCACTCCTGTGGTTTCGTCACTAATGACGTCTCCTGAAATGACTGGAGAGACCAGCAGATTATCCAGGATGACATCCCCAGAAACATCTGCTAAAGTTACAAAATCTACACCAAACCCATCTGAACCACAGAGTAGTACAGATCTACAAATAACCACCATGCAGAGTATCTCCACTTCCACACAGCCAACATCTGAAGGTGTCTCCACTCCAACAGTGGCCACATCTTCACTGAGTTCCTTTTCTCCTAGTCTGTCAGAATCAACCATGGCAACTTCAGAAACATCATCATCTACAAGAGAGACCACAAATACTATACCTACTGCATTAGAGACAGAAAGTACCACTGAGCCAGCATCAGTCACAACACAAAGTGTATCTCTACATGAGAGCAGCACTGCTGGGACGACAATCGTATCTCCATCAACAGAGGGATCGGCTTCTACACAATCCGTAACTGAAAGGGTTTCCCCCTCTGTATTTTCCACACAGACATTTTTAACCTCCAAAACTGAAGAAACCAGCACTATTCCTTCATCAACACCATCTCCATTCACCTCCTTCTCTCCTAGTCTTCCAGAATCAACAGTGACCACCTCAGAAGTATTATCTACAAGAGTGACCACCACCAATACTGCAATAAGTACAAATGAAACGGAAGGTACAACTGAGCCAACCACAACCACCGTACAGAGCCCATCTGAACATGAGACCAGCCCTGCGAGAGTGACAAACCTTTCTACATCAACACAACAATCCACTTTTACAGAACCAACATCTGAGATTACTTCCACTCCTGTGGTTTCGTCACTAATGACGTCGCCTGTAATGACTGGAGAGACCAGCAGAGTATCCAGAATGACAACCTCAGAAACATCTGCAAAAGTTACAATAACTACACTAAACCCATCTGAACCACAGAGTAGTACAGAGCTACAAACATCCACCATGCAGAGTATCTCCACTTCCACACAGCCAACATCTGAAGGTGTCTCCACTCCCATGGTGACAACACAGCAATTGGCTACTATGACTCTTCTCTCAGAAAGTGTTCCAAGTTCTGCATCTTCTACACACATGACATCTTCTAGCATGACTGAAGACATCAGCACAATTTCTCCATCAGGGGTTTCAACACATTCTCAATCTTCCTTTTCTACTAGTCTGTTAGAATCAACAATAACAACTCTGAAATCCTCATCGTCAAGAAAGACGACAAATACTCAAAGCAATCCACCCGAGGCACAAGCGAGTACAGAGCCACCTACAGTCACAATGCAAAGTGCAGCTACTCATAAGGTTAGTACTGTTGAGACAACATCAAATTTTCAGTCATTATCCACACAACTACCATTGGAAAGTGCTTCTGCCCCAGCTTCATCAACCAATATGGTCTCAACTATGCAGAAGGAAACCAGCCCTTTGTCTGCAACAATCTCAGAACCACTTTCCACTTCCATGTCCTCCACTCCATTACAAACAACAAGCCCAATTTCAGGAATATCGCCTACCAGTGTGACCACAAATACTGAAACAGAAGGTTCTAAAGAGCCATCAACAGTCACCATAAAAACGACGCCTATTTATGAAACCAGCTCTGTTGGAACAACTAACATTTTAACATCAGTTCCTCAGTCCGTCTCTACACAAAAAACATCAGAAAGTTCTCCTACCCCCGTTTCTTCATCCCATGTGGTATCATCAGCAACCAGCGCCATGTCTACAACAGAATCAACATCACCACTGACTTCCTTTTATCCTAGTCTTCCAAAACCAACTTCTGATATATTATCTACAATTGTTAGTACTAAAATGATTTCAGCTGAGACACAGACAACTACTACAGAACAAGTAACAAGTAGTCTTGATACAAGTACCACCAGAATAATGGACCTTTCCACATCCTCCCAACAGTCAGCTTCCTCAATACCGTCATCTGTGAGTGTTTCCATCACTGAGTTACCTTCTTCTTTACGAACAACATCAACACCTTCGTTCTCCTCCTTCCCTCCTAGACTCTCAGAATCAACTACGACTACAACAGTAACATTTCCTACAACGCTGACCCTAAATACTACAAGTAATACTTTAGAGTCACAAAGCATAACAAGACTATCGACAAGTGCTACAGGAACAAGACCTTCTCTGGGGACTAGTACCATCCAAACATCATTCCTGTCCTCTGTCACCCAGTCCACCTCTTCACCTCCGGCATCTGAAAGTGTCTCTCCTTCTGAGTTTCGTACAGGAGCTTCCAGTCCATCAGTATCAATCATTCCAACCCTAGAAACATTTTCTACACAGACTTCTACTATTAAACCAACTTATTTTTCTGAAGCACAAAAAAGCACAGAAAAATCAAAAGTCACTCCACCATCTCTGGAAACTTCAGAAAAAGTAACTTCAACTGTTCCTTCACCGCCGGCATCTGAAAATGTCTCTCCTTCTGAGTTTCATACAGGAGCATCATCTACAAGTATAGAAACCAGCAGTACTCCTCCTTCTTCTACAACATCCTCACCTCCGATGACGGCTGTTCCCAGCACTTCATCAGTTTCACTAATACCAAATCCAGAATCTTTCTCTACAAGAAGGACTACCAATATTCCAACTGAGACTTCTGAGAGACAGACAACAGGGATATCACCATCTCACAAGATCAGTACTGCTGAAACTACAACTCCCTCAGTCACACAGACATCTTCTTCTCACCCAGAATCTCAAAGTCTTTCCACCACTCTGTCACAGTCAATGTCAAGTTCCCAACCAATAACTACAAGGGTTACCGTGTATACACCAACCAACACATCTGTGACACATGGAACTAGCCAGCCAGAGACAGTCCCTATTATAAGTACTTCTACTCAGGGAGCCAGCACTGAAGAAATGATAAACTCTTCAACTACTCATAGGATATCTACTAGTATGAAGGAAGAAGCCAGCATGCAATCTACATCGGCACCAATTACTTCCCCAACACACATTTCTCCTAGTCTGGCAGAATCCATGTCTACAAGTCGGACTAGCAGTACAGAATCTCATACCCAAAGTACCACACAACTAACAATAAGCACAAGAGGTGTCACACCTTCTGAACGGTCCAGTATGGCTACAGTGACAGTCCCACCATCATTCTCTCCACAAGCATCATCCTCTACATATACAGAATCCAAAGTCCCCACTTCTGAGATTTCTACTCTTACATTTTCAACAACCAAGACTATAGGAACTAGTTCTGTCCTTTCGACTTCTCTACTAACCCCCATCTCTTCCAGTCCATCAGTATCAATCATTCCAACCCTAGAAACATTTCCTACACAGACTTCTACTATTAAACCAACTTATTCTTCTGAAGCACAAAAAAGCACAGAGATATCAAAAGTCACTTCACCGTCTCTGGAAACTTCAGAAAAAGTAACTTCAACTGTTCCTTCACCGCCGGCATCTGAAAATGTCTCTCCTTCTGAGTTTCATACAGGAGCATCATCTACAAGTATAGAAACCAGCAGTACTCCTCCTTCTTCTACAACATCCTCACCTCCGATGACGGCTGTTCCCAGCACTTCATCAGTTTCACTAATACCAAATCCAGAATCTTTCTCTACAAGAAGGACTACCAATATTCCATCTGAGACTTCCGAGAGACACACAACAGGGATATCACCATCTCACAAGATCAGTACTGTTGAAACTACAACTCCCTCAGTCACACAGACATCTTCTTCTCACCCAGAATCTCAAAGTCTTTCCACCACTCTGTCACAGTCAATGTCAAGTTCCCAACCAATAACTACAAGAGTTACCGTGTATACACCAACCAACACATCTGTGACACATGGAACTAGCCAGCCAGAAACAGTCCCTATTATAAGTACTTCTACTCAGGGAGCCAGCACTGAAGAAATGATAAACTCTTCACCTACTCATAGGATATCTACTACTATGAAGGAAGAAGCCAGCATGCAATCTACATTGTCACCAATTACTTCCCCAACACACATTTCTCCTAGTCTGGCAGAATCCATGTCTACAAGTTGGACTAGCAGTACAGAATCTCATACCCAAAGTACCACACAACTAACGATAAGCACAAGAGGTGTCACACCTTCTGAACGGTCCAGTACGGCTCCAGTGACACCCCCACCATCATTCTCTCCACAAGCATCATCCTCTACATATACAGAATCCAAAGTCCCCACTTCTGAGATTTCTACTCTTACATTTTCAACAACCAAGACTATAGGAACTAGTTCTGTCCTTTCGACTTCTCTACTAACCCCCATCTCTTCCAGTCCATCAGTATCATTCATTCCAACCCTAGAAACATTTCCTACACAGACTTCTACTATTAAACCAACTTATTCTTCTGAAGCACAAAAAATCACAGAGATATCAAAAGTCACTTCACCGTCTCTGGAAACTTCAGAAAAAGTAACTTCAACTGTTCCTTTACCTCCGGCATCCGAAAGTGTTTCTGAATCCGTGTTTTCTACACACATATCCTCCACTAGGAATGTATTTTCTACAACCACATCAACATCTTATTCGAGTTCCTCATTTCCACATGTATCTCAACCAATATTGCCAACCACTGAAGCTTTAACATTTACAACTCAGAGCTCTACAAAATTCCCAACAACAAGAACATCTTCTCTGGAGACGATTGCTACTCAGGTGACAACTCTTTTACCCGTTACACAGCCATCAGCTTCATCTACATCTCCAATTTCCTTCTCATCCGGTACCTCCATGGCGCCGATATCAGAAGCACTTTCACCAGGAGTGACAACATCAGAGATACAAAGAACCACAGAGATTTCCACTGTCACAAAGGAAACATCTTCCCATCAGACTAATCCATCAAGCCAGTCATCACAAACACAATATTTATCTTCTACGAAACCGGAATCTGAACGTGTACCTACCTCTCCGATTTCTACCACTAGGACCTCTCCCACTGGAATTGAGGGGACACATACAATTTCTAAAACAGCAACATCTACAAATATACTGACGGATTCCTCCGAACCAATCAGACCAACTTCAGAAATATTATCTACAAAGATGACAATTACTCCATCCAGCCCACTGGAAACAAAGGGTACTACAGAGCTACCAACTACTAGAACAACAAACCTAGTAACACAAACGCATGAACAGTCTTCCACCCACCCCACCTCCACTCCTGTGTCTTCTACAAAGATGACATTGTCTACTATCAATTCAGATACTAGCATTGCGTCCACAAGAAGCACACCTCGGCTCACATCTTTTCCTCCTAGTCTATCAGAATCACAAACAACAGCTTCAGCTACAAGGGAGATCACAAATACTGAGAGCAGGGGCTCTACAACATTTATTACTACTGAGCCGACAACAGGGCCAAGAACACCAGCCGAGACCAGTGGGACTACAAGATTAACTACTACTGAGCCAACAACAAGGCCAAGAACACCAGCTGAGAATAGCAGGTCTACATTTATTACTACTGAGCTGACAACAGGGCCAAGAACACCAGCCGAGACCAGCGGGGCTACAAGATTAACTACTACTGAGCCGACAACAGGGCTAAGAACACCAGCTGAGAATAGCGGGTCTACATTTATTACTACTGAGCCAACAACAGTACCAAGAATACCAGATGAGACCAGCGGCTCTACAACATTTATTACTACTGAGCCGACAACAAGGCCAAGAACACCAGCCGAGACCAGTTCCATAAAAACTACACAACAGCCAAAATCGACATCAATTTCTGAACATGTTTCGACCCCTGAGTTCACTACCGGAGGTGCAACATCTACACTGACTTCCTTTCCTACTAGAGTGTCAGAATCTAGAATGACGTCTTCTGAATCGGTAACTGCTAGAGTTACAGTCACTACACCAAATCCATCTGAGCCTCAGAGTACGCCACAGCCACAAACAGGATCCACACAGCCAACTTCAGAGGTAGAAACTACAAAGCAGCTCCTCAGTTCTTCAGCCAACACATATGAGACAGCAAAAGTCACAATGCAGAGCACACCGGATCAATCAACGTTGCCTGCCCATGGTGTTACAACAAGCCTATCAAATACAACTCAGCAATCTACTACAAGCCAACCATTGTCTACCACCCAACCATTGTCTACCACCGAGCCATTGTCTACCACCCATCCATTGTCTACCACCCAACCATTGTCTACCAGCCAATCATTGTCTACCACCCATCCATTGTCTACCACCCAACCATTGTCTACCACCCATCCATTGTCTACCACCCAACCATTGTCTACCACCCAGCCATTGTCTACCACCCAACCATTGTCTACCACCCATCCATTGTCTACCACCCAACCATTGTCTACCACCCAACCATTGTCTACCACCCATCCATTGTCTACCACCCAACCATTGTCTACCACCCATCCATTGTCTACCACCCAACCATTGTCTACCACCCAGCCATTGTCTACCACCCAACCATTGTCTACCACCCAACCATTGTCTACCAGCCAATCATTGTCTACCACCCATCCATTGTCTACCACCCATCCATTGTCTACCACCCAACCATTGTCTACCAGCCAATCATTGTCTACCACCCATCCATTGTCTACCACCCAACCATTGTCTACCACCCAACCATTGTCTACCACCCAACCATTGTCTACCACCCAACCATTGTCTACCACCCAACCATTGTCTACATTGCCTACACACATTTTACCTAACATAACTAAAGAAACCGGCATCATTTCTACAACTGAATTACATTCTTTACTTACAAGTGTATCGTCTACAAGACTGGCCACAAATACTGCTAATACTCCTGAGACAGAAAGAACGTCGGCATTGTCCACAGTCTCAGTGATGACAACACCCTTCCAGGAAGTCACATCGACACCATTAAGAAACTTCTCAACAACTACAAAGCAGCCAACATCTTTGCTTCCAGGATCTCAAAGTCCTTCTACCTCAGGAGTTTCTACTCATGCAACATCATTGATCACAAATGAGGAAACCATATTGTCTTCAATACCATCTACATCTGGGGTGACCTCCCCCTCCTCCAATGCACCACTGTCAACAAAACCAACTTCAGGGACAGTTTCCACCATGTTGACTACTAATACAAGTCTTCCTACTTCTCAAGCACAAGGCACTACCAAAGGGTCAATTTCCACATTACAAACTTCTGCGCCTTTCCAAACAAATACCATTCCAAGGACAAGCTCAAGCGTCACAAGGCAACCGTCTACGACCCCTCATTTGGAAATGTCCAGTTCTACAACATCAGCAACAAGCCAGACTTCGTTATCAAGGCCTACATCAACATCGGTTACTCATTCCACCTCAACGCAGACCTCCAGAACCCCAAATCCACAGAATTCCTCTACATCTACAGCAACTAGCCCAAGGACTACAACCACCACACCTTCAACCACAAGGACATCAACATCAGTTACTAATTCCACCTCAACGCAGACCTCCAGAACCCCAAATCCACAGAATTCCTCTACATCTACAGCAACTAGCCCAAAGGCTACAACCACCACACCTTCAACCACAAGGACTACATCAACATCGGTTACTCATTCCACCTCAACGCAGACCTCCAGAACCCCAAATCCACAGAATTCCTCTACATCTACAGCAACTAGCCCAAGGACTACAACCACCACACCTTCAACCACAAGGACTACAACATCTACATCCACAATGACTACAATCACAACAAATACAACCACTCCAAAGACGTCTGCACATGTTACGGGTTCTACAGCGGCACCGTGTGAAAGTAATGAAAGTCAGCAATGTTCTTCTGTCAATGGCGTGTGTTCCTGTACTTGTAACAAGGATTACATAGGCAACCAATGTGAATACGGAAAGAATCACACTGCCGCCAATATCGGTAAGTTGTGGAAATCAATATTTTTTTTTCAATAATATTCACACATTGTATTTTGCTTAAAACCTATAACTACGTTCACATTGATTGCTATGTGCAATGTAGAGCTGTATGGGCTCATTGTCAGCCAGTGCTTGAGTTAGTGCAAATTTAGATGCACATGTACAAAGTAAGGTCTGTTGGCATGGACCATAGGGGGGAGTACATGGACCATAGGGGGAGTACATGGACCATAGGGGGGAGTACATGGACCATAGGGGGAGTACATGGACCATAGGGGGGAGTACATGGACCATAGGGGGGTTACATGGACCATAGGGGGAGAACATGGACCATATGGTGAGTACATGGACCATAGGGTAAGTACATGGACCATATGGGGAGTACATGGACCATAGGGTGAGTACATGGACCATAGGGTAAGTACATGGACCATATGGGGAGTACATGGACCATAGGGGAGTACATGGACTATAGGGCGAGTACATAGACCATAGGGGGAGTACATGGACCATAGGGGAGTACAGGGACCATAGAGAGAGTACATGGACCATAGGGGAGTACAGGGACCATAGAGAGAGTACATGGACCATAGGGGAGTACAGGGACCATAGAGAGAGTACATGGACCATAGGGGAGTACAGGGACCATAGAGAGAGTACATGGACCATAGGGGGAGTACAGGGACCATAGGGGGAGTACATGGACCATAGGGTGAGTACATGGACCATAGGGGGAGTACATGGACCATAGGGGGAGTACAGGGACCATAGGGGGAGTACATGGAGCATAGGGTGAGTACATGGACCATAGGGGGAGTACATGGATTGAAAACTGGCTACAAGGGGGAGTTCAGAGGGTGGTGATAAATGGGGAGTACTCGGAATGGTCGGGGTGGGTAGTGGGGTCCCCCAGGGTTCTGTGCTGGGATCAATCCTATTTAATTTGTTCATAAATGACCTGGAGGGGGGGGGGAGCAGTGCAATCTCTGTATTTGCGGACGATACTAAGCTACGCAGGACAATAACTTCTCCGCAGGATGTGGAAACCTTACAAGAAGATCTGAACAAATTAATGTGGGGGGAGGGGGCAAATGAGGTTCAACGTGAAAAAATGTAAAATAATGCATTTGGGTGGCAAAAATATGAATGTAATTTACACACTGGGGGAGAACCTCTGGGGGGGTTCTAGGATGGAAAAGCACCTGGGGGTCCTCCTAGTAGATGATGGGCTCAGCAATGACATGCACCCCATCCTTCCCCATTACACCCCATCACTCCCCATCACTCCCCATCACTCCCCATCACACTCCATCACTCCCCATCACTCCCCATCACTCCCCATCACACCCATCACTCCCCATCACTCCCCATCACACTCCATCACTCCCCATCACACCCCATCACTCCCCATCACACCCCATCACTCCCCATCACACTCCATCACTCCCCATTACTCCCCATCACTCCCCATCACACCTCATCACTCCCCATCACACCCCATCACTCCCCATCACACTCCATCACTCCCCATCACTCCCCATCACACTCCATCACTCCCCATCACACCCCATCACTCCCCATCACACTCCATCACTCCCCATCACTCCCCATCACTCCCCATCACACTCCATCACTCCCCATCACTCCCCATCACACTCCATCACTCCCCATCACACCCCATCCCCATCACACTCCCCATCACACTCCATCACACTCACTCCCCATCACTCCCCATCACACTCCATCACTCCCCATCACACCCCATCCATCTCCCCATCACACTCCCCATCATCACACCCCATCACTCCCCATCACTCCCCATCACACTCCCATCACTCCCCCCATCACTCCCCATCACTCCCCATCACACCCCATCACTCCCCATCACCCCCCATCACACTCCATCACTCCCCATCACACTCCATCACTCCCCATTACACCCCATCACACCCCATCACTTCCCATCACACCCCATCATTTCCCATCACTCCCCATCACTCCCCATCACACTCCATCACACCCCATCACACCCAATCACACCCCATCACACCCCATCACTCCCCATCACTCCCCATCACTCCCCATCACACCCCATCATTTCCCATCACTCCCCATCACTCCCCATCACTCCCCATCACTCCTCATCACTCCCCATCACTCCCCATCACTCCCCATCACTCCCCATCACACCCCATCAATACCCATCACTCCCCATCACTCCCCATCACTCCCCATCACACCCCATCATTTCCCATCACTCCCCATCACTCCCCATCACTCCCCATCACACCCCATCATTTCCCATCACTCCCCATCACTCCCCATCACTCCTCATCACTCCCCATCACACCCCATCACTCCCCATGACTCCCCATCACACCCCATCACACCCCATCACTCCCCATCACACCCCATCACTCCCCATCACTCCCCACCACTCCCCATCACTCCCCATCACTCCCCACCACACCCCATCCTTCCCCATCCTTGTTGCATTACTTTGTATCTCTGTATAATAATAAAATACGATCCTTATCTCTCTCTCTCTTCTACATATTCTCCAGATAAACAACACGCACCAACAAGAGACGTCTATATAGTCATCTCCTTACAAACGCCGTTCCAAAAAGAATTATCAGACCCGTCGTCCCAAGATTACATGAACCTTGAACAGAAATTGCTGAGTGTTGTAAGTACGCCGTTATTATTTCTAGGATGGGGTGTAAAGAGTATTTTTCTAGTGTTTTTTTCTTCTTCTAATTTTGAACAAACTGCAGAAGAATTCAGAGTTCTGGGGGGGGGGGGGGGGGTTTGCTATCAGGGGCTCTTCAAAGAGATTTACCTTCACTTCCTGTTCTTCTGACAACATTTTACTAGACAGGAAGTGAGGGGAAATCCCTGAGAGCATCCCTGCTTTCCTTTAGTAGAGTGGAGGAAATGCAGAACCCTTGTTAGTTCCGCCTGTGCCCCTTGTACAAAGTGTCGGCGATGGGTCCTGGGTGGGAGATATATTTCCCCACTATTTGGGTTGTGGACCCTTTAAAGGAGAATTCAAGAGACATTTATGGTACTTGTAGTTCTCACCCATGCCTGGTGGTCAGGGGGGGGGGGGGGGGTTCTGTCCCCGCTACATGTTTCCCTATGTGAAGCTTGACATGCAGCTAAACCCTCCTACCCTGCAATAAGCCAGAATGTCAATTTTGAAGCTTTATTAACAAAACAGAGTGGGGGGAAACTATTGAGAAAAAACAAATACAGATACATATAATCAGTATATGAAGTGTACAGAAAGGAATAGGTGAGGCTGTAGATGGCGATGAGTAATTCTCACCAGCCGTGCTGCAAGGTTTAGTCCAACATTCACTCTGATAGCGAGTTCCTTCTTTTCAGTCTCTAAGGTGGAGTCTGAGCTCCCAGAATGCACCTGTTCCTCTTCCTTAGACTGAGGAATGATGGGAACTTTTGTTAAAGGTGAACAGTTTCTAGCCTCTGCAAAAATAATACATTTACCACTGGCTCCATCTTGTGGTCAAATCTGATATTGCAGGCAAAACAACTTAAAGCGGAGCTCCACCCAAAAATGGAACTTCTGCTTTCTGGAATCCTCCCCCCTCCAGTGTCACATTTGGCACCTTTCAGGGGAAGGGGGGAGCAGATACCTGTCTTATACAGGTATTTGCTCCTACTTCCGGGCATAGATAGTCGAGCCACCCGTGGGTATCTACGCCACATCCGGCGCCTCCTCCACCCCCCCGCTGTTTTCTGGGAGACACACAGGTCCCAGAAGACAGCAGGGACCAGTGGGATCACGCATGCACAGTAGGGAACCAGGAAGTGAAGCTGCAAGGAAGCTCCCGGAGGCTCTTGAGCACAGCCTTCCCCCTATTTATCTACAGAACAGGGTAGAGGGCAAAACCCAAAAAAGCTTGGCCAAATGCAAATACCATATTAACCCTCCCCCAACCTGGGCTGTCCAGAACCAACTAAACAATAACTCAACCTTTGTGGGCACCGACCTTCACACAGACAGCTGAGAGTAGAACTACACCGAACACCAGAAACATCCTCTGTGTCCGGAGAGTCTGGAGAGTCTGGAGAGTCCAGAGAGTCCGGAAAGTCTGGAGAGTGGGGAGAGTCTGGAGAGTCTGGGGAGTCCGGAGAGTCCAGAGAGTCCAGAGAGTCCGGAGAGTCTGGAGAGTCCAGAGAGTCCGGAGAGTCCGGAGAGTGGGGAGAGTCTGGAGAGTCTGGGGAGTCCGGAGAGTCTGAAGAATCTTCTCACGCATTCTATTGTCTCTTTTCACAGCTCACCGGGATTTTCCGGAGAGTCGCTCCCAATTATTTTGTGAAGGCGATCATCTTCGGTTTCAGGTAAAAATCATCAGCTAAGAACGGCTTTCCAAAACTTTTTCTTGAATTTCAATGTTTTCTCTAACATTTTCAAAGTTAACAATTCACTAGATCAGATTTTCTCAGCCTTTTCACTCCGGAGGAACCCTAAAAAAAGTTTCAGGTCTCAGAGAACCCCTCCTACAAATACACAGGGGGGTCAGTGAGAAGAATGTTCCTCCCATGAACTTCCTTTTTAAGCCACGCCTTGGCACTTCCTGTTTGCCAGATTACTGTGCTCGTCTCCAGCCTGGCAGCCAGTATCTCGCTCTTGTCACTTCTGTAGCTGTCCATATCGCCGCTGCCATTTGTTGCTGACCCTTAGCTTGTTCCTAGACTACCCTTCTGCTTGATCCCAATCTGCCCCCCACTTGTTTCCCACCTTTGGCTTGTTTACTGACTTTGCTAAAAATGACCCAACCGTTTTTATTTTCCCCGAAGTTTGGCTTATATTATATTATTATATTGTATTTTGTTGTGAATGACTCTGGACTTTCTGTTTGTTTCCCAGTGAAGGAAGTGTGGTTGTGAATAGCAGTGCAGTGTATTTGTACCCCAATAACCAGACCGGAATTAACTTCATCAACAACGGCCTGGAGGGAGCTCTGAACTCCTCGCTGGTCAGCTCATTGGCAGACATCAGCCAATCGGTGAACGCCAGCGCCTCTTTGCGCAATGTGGCCGCTACTCCTACAAATATAACACGTAAGTATCCTCGTTACTGGGAATAATAAATTGTGACTTTTGTATTTATTGTGGTAAAGCCGGAGCTTCGGGTCACATGTTGCTTTCTCAGATATAGATTGTCAGTCCTCCGGGAGGAAGGTCTCCAAGCTCGAGGGATCCGGCGCCCGTCTGCAGCCATTGGGTTGGGGGGTCTCACACAATTCTGGAGTTGGGTTTCCATTATATTACATTCTAAAAAGTGCAGCCAGAGGAGTTTGGGGGGATGGGGGGGGGGGGCTGGAAATCTGTTTGGGAAGATTTCACCATTGCCGTAACGGGGGGGGGGGGGGAATAATAAAGACATAAAATGATGATTTAATTCACAAGCTTCCATGTAGTGTATAGGAATCAGGTAGGTCAGTGTAGTGGTCAGTGTAGGAATCAGGTAGGTCAGTGTAGTGGTCAGTGTAGGAATCGGGTAGGCCAGTGTAGTGGTCAGTGTAGGAATCGGGTAGGTCAGTGTAGTGGTCAGTGTAGGAATCGGGTAGGCCAGTGTAGTGGTCAGCATATGAATCAGGTAGGTCAGTGTAGTGGTCAGTGTAGGAATCAGGTAGGTCAGTGTAGTTGTCAGTGTAGGAATCGGGTAGGTCAGTGTAGTGGTCAGTGTAGGAATCGGGTAGGTCAGTGTAAGAATCGGGTAGGTCAGTGTAGTGGTCAGTGTAGTTGTCAGTGTAGGAATCAGGTAGGTCAGTGTAAGAATCGGGTAGGTCAGTGTAGTGGTCAGTGTAGGAATCGGGTAGGCCAGTGTAGTGGTCAGTGTAGGAATCGGGTAGGTCAGTGTAGTGGTCAGTATATGAATCAGGTAGGTTAGTGTAGTGGTCAGTGTAGGAATCGGGTAGGTCAGTGTAGTGGTCAGTGTAGGAATCGGGTAGGCCAGTGTAGTGGTCAGTGTAGGTATCGGGTAGGTCAGTGTAGTGGTCAGTGTAGGAATCGGGTAGGTCAGTGTAGTGGTCAGTATATGAATCAGGTAGGACAGTGTAGTGGTCAGTGTAGGAATCGGGTAGGTCAGTGTAGTGGTCAGTGTAGGAATCGGGTAGGCCAGTGTAGTGGTCAGTGTAGGAATCGGGTAGGTCAGTGTAGTGGTCAGTGTAGGAATCGGGTAGGCCAGTGTAGTGGTCAGTGTAGGACTCGGGTAGGTCAGTGTAGTGGTCAGTGTAGGAATCGGGTAGGTCAGTGTAGTGGTCAGTGTAGGAATCGGGTAGGTCAGTGTAGTGGTCAGTGTAGGAATCGGGTAGGCCAGTGTAGTGGTCAGTGTAGGAATCGGGTAGGCCAGTGTAGTGGTCAGTGTAGGGATCGGGTAGGTCAGTGTAGTGGTCAGTGTAGGAATCGGGTAGGCCAGTGTAGTGGTCAGTGTAGGAATCGGGTAGGCCAGTGTAGTGGTCAGTGTAGGAATCGGGTAGGTCAGTGTAGTGGTCAGTGTAGGAATCGGGTAGGTCAGTGTAGTGGTCAGTGTAGGAATCGGGTAGGCCAGTGTAGTGGTCAGTGTAGGAATCGTGTAGGTCAGTGTAGTGGTCAGTGTAGGAATCGGGTAGGCCAGTGTAGTGGTCAGTGTAGGAATCGGGTAGGCCAGTGTAGTGGTCAGTGTAGGAATCGGGTAGGTCAGTGTAGTGGTCAGTGTAGGAATCGGGTAGGTCAGTGTAGTGGTCAGTGTAGGAATCGGGTAGGCCAGTGTAGTGGTCAGTGTAGGAATCAGGTAGGTCAGTGTAGTGGTCAGTGTAGGAATCAGGTAGGTTAGTGTAGTGGTCAGTGTAGGAATCAGGTAGGTTAGTGTAGTGGTCAGTGTAGGAATCGGGTAGGTCAGTGTAGTGGTCAGTGTAGGAATCGGGTAGGTCAGTGTAGTGGTCAGTGTAGGGATCGGGTAGGTCAGTGTAGTGGTCAGTGTAGGAATTGGGTAGGTCAGTGTAGTGGTCAGTGTAGGAATCGGGTAGGTCAATGTAGTGGTCAGTGTAGGAATCGGGTAGGCCAGTGTAGTGGTCAGTGTAGGAATCGTGTAGGTCAGTGTAGTGGTCAGTGTAGGAATCGGGTAGGCCAGTGTAGTGGTCAGTGTAGGAATCGGGTAGGCCAGTGTAGTGGTCAGTGTAGGAATCGGGTAGGTCAGTGTAGTGGTCAGTGTAGGAATCGGGTAGGTCAGTGTAGTGGTCAGTGTAGGAATCGGGTAGGCCAGTGTAGTGGTCAGTGTAGGAATCGTGTAGGTCAGTGTAGTGGTCAGTGTAGGAATCGGGTAGGCCAGTGTAGTGGTCAGTGTAGGGATCGGGTAGGTCAGTGTAGTGGTCAGTGTAGGAATCGGGTAGGTCAGTGTAGTGGTCAGTGTAGGAATCGGGTAGGTCAGTGTAGTGGTCAGTGTAGGAATCGGGTAGGCCAGTGTAGTGGTCAGTGTAGGAATCGGGTAGGTCAGTGTAGTGGTCAGTGTAGGAATCGGGTAGGTCAGTGTAGTGGTCAGTGTAGGGATCGGGTAGGTCAGTGTAGTGGTCAGTGTAGGAATCGGGTAGGTCAGTGTAGTGGTCAGTGTAGGAATCGGGTAGGTCAGTGTAGTGGTCAGTGTAGGAATCGGGTAGGCCAGTGTAGTGGTCAGTGTAGGAATCGGGTAGGTCAGTGTAGTGGTCAGTGTAGGAATCGGGTAGGCCAGTGTAGTGGTCGGGTAGGCCAGTGTAGTGGTCAGTGTAGGAATCGGGTAGGTCAGTGTAGTGGTCAGTGTAGGAATCGGGTAGGCAGTGTAGTGGTCAGTGTAGTGGTCAGTGTAGGTATCGGGTAGGTCAGTGTAGTGGTCAGTGTAGGAATCGGGTAGGTCAGTGTAGTGGTCAGTGTAGGAATCGGGTAGGTCAGTGTAGTGGTCAGTGTAGGAATCGGGTAGGCCAGTGTAGTGGTCAGTGTAGGAATCGGTAGGTCAGTGTAGGAGTGTATCGGGTAGGTCAGTGTAGTGGTCAGTGTAGGATCGGGTATCGGGTGGTCAGGTAGGAATCGGGTAGGTCAGTGTAGTGGTCAGTGTAGGAATCGGGTATCAGTGGGTAGGTAGGAATCAGTGTAGTGGTCAGTGTAGGAATCGGGTAGGTCAGTGTAGTGGTCAGTGTAGGATCGGGTAGGCCAGTGTAGTGGTCGGGTAGGTCAGTGTAGTGGTCAGTGTAGGAATCGGGTAGGCCAGTGTAGTGGTCAGTGTAGGATCGGGTAGGTCGGGTAGGTAGGAATCAGTGTGTAGTGGTCAGTGTAGTCAGTGTAGGAATCGGGTAGGTCAGTGTAGTGGTCAGTGTAGGAATCGGGTAGGTCAGTGTAGTGGTCAGTGTAGGAATCGGGTAGGCCAGTGTAGTGGTCAGTGTAGGGATGGGTAGGTCAGTGTAGTGTCAGAATCGGGTAGGTCAGTGTAGTGGTCAGTGTAGGAATCGGGTAGGTCAGTGTAGTGGTCAGTGTAGGAATCAGGTAGGTCAGTGTAGGAATCGGTAGGTCAGTGTAGTGGTCAGTGTAGGAATCGGGTAGGTCAGTGCAGTGGTCAGTGTAGGAATCGGGTAGGCCAGTGTAGTGGTCAGTGTAGGAATCGGGTAGGTCAGTGTAGTGGTCAGTGTAGGGATCGGGTAGGTCAGTGTAGTGGTCAGTGTAGGAATCAGGTAGGTGTCATAGTGTCCTATATACAGTATATGTGTGATGTCATAGTGACCTATATACAGTATATATGTGATGTCATAGTGACCTATATATCCTTAGTATGTATACGTTTGGCCCGATATACTAAAGTGCAATCCATGGATGTCTTCCTCCTTTCTCAGAGGTTGACCAGCTGAAGGAATATGTGAATTGTAGTTTGGACTACTCCGGGTACACAGTCACATGTGACAACGAGACCTGCTTCTGTACCGGGCCGTGCTTGAATGACCCCGCCTACTGCAATCACCACGGCGACTGCTACAATGCGCTCAATGGCTCCATATGTCAGTAAGTAGAACCCGGATAACGTGTCAGTAACACATTGGTCCTCTACTGATCTTTCCTCTTAAATTGAAAGACATTAGGAATAAATCGGGATGCTCATTATTTGGTAGCGGTGTGGACAGGGAAGGGCTCTGTGTAGACTCTGTGTGGATCCTGTGTGGGCTCTGCGTGGACTCTGTGGACTCTGAGTGGACTGTGTGTGGGTTCTGCATGGACTCTTTGTAGACTCTGCGTAGATCCTGTGTGGGCTCTTTGTGGATCCTGTGTGGGCTCTTTGTGGATCCTGTGTGGGCTCTTTGTGGATCCTGTGTGGACTCAGCGTGGATGCTGTGTGGGCTCTGTGTGGATTCTGTGTGGGCTCTGAGTGGACTCTGTGTGGATCCTGTGTGGGCTCTGTGTGGGCTCTGTGTGGATCCTGTGTGGGCTCTGAGTGGATCCTGTGTGGGCTCTGTGTGGATCCTGTGTGGGCTCTGTGTGGATCCTGTGTGGGTTCTGAGTGGATCCTGTGTGGGCTCTGAGTGGATCCTGTGTGGGCTCTGTGTGGATCCTGTGTGGGCTCTGTGTGGATCCTGTGTGGGTTCTGAGTGGATCCTGTGTGGGCTCTGAGTGGATCCTGTGTGGGCTCTTTGTGGATCCTGTGTGGGCTCTTTGTGGATCCTGTGTGGATCCTGTGTGGGCTCTGAGTGGAGAAGTGCTGATTGGATGTTCTCTAATGACGGATTTCTCTCTCTTCTTCAGGTGCTACACAGATAACTTCTATCAGTACAGCGGCCCACAGTGCGAATTCTACGATCGCAGCGCCGGATTCTATGGACTGATCTTCGGCATCATCGGTGGAGTGATTCTTCTTCTCATCGTTCTGATCTTCACCGTCATATTCCTCAGGAGGAGGAGGATGTTTGTGTACGTATGGTAGGGGGAGGAGAGCGATCTTTATTGTACGTATGCCACAATGACACAGTGGTGGGGGGAGGGGAGTGATCTTTATTGTACATATGCCGTGCAATTTGTTACATGATTCACATTCATATGATAGAAATGAAACATTGCATCTCACTGATGTTCTATTCTGGATCTTCTAACAAGGAAAAATCCTACATAGTTCACTTTGTCTATGAGGGGGCAGGGCAGCTGTGTGTGTAGGGGCGGAGCTACTTGTATTGTATGCTAATGAGAACAGATTTGGGACAGGCTCACTCTAACAGTGTTCAGAAAACCTGTCAGTCAGCCATGACACCTCCTCCAGAGAAACAGCTAATAGTTAAGAAATATTTAAAATGATAAATGTTTTTAAGGCATGGTGTGAATGGGAACACATAACAATTGTATAGTGAGGTTTTCTCAAATTTGTAAAAGTGGAAATACGCTTTAAAACTCAAAATTGCCAGCAGGTTGGGTCAGGTCTTCAGGTCGAGTCTTCAGTCCGAGTTTTCAGGTCAGGTCTTCAGGTTGGGTCGAGTCTTCAGGTCATGTCAGGTCGTCAGGTCAGGTCGTCAGGTCAGGTCTTCAGGCTGGGTCTTCAGGTCAGGTCTTCAGGTTGGGTCGAGTCTTCAGGTCAGGTCTTCAGGTCAGGTCTTCAGGCTGGGTCTTCAGGTCAGGTCTTCAGGTTGGGTCGAGTCTTCAGGTCAGGTCAGGTCAGGTTGGGTCTTCAGGTCAGGTTGGGTCTTCAGGTCAGGTTGGGTCTTCAGGTCAGGTTGGGTCTTCAGGTCAGGTTGGGTCTTCAGGTCAGGTCTTCAGGCTGGGTCATCAGGTCAGGTCTTCAGGTCAGGTCTTCAGGCTGGGTCTTCAGGTCAGGTCTTCAGGTTGGGTCGGATCTTCAGGCTGAGTCTTCAGGTCAGGTCTTCAGGTCAGGTTGGGTCTTCAGGTCAGGTCTTCAGGTTGGGTCGAGTCTTCAGGTCAGGTCAGGTCAGGTTGGGTCTTCAGGTCAGGTTGGGTCTTCAGGTCAGGTCTTCAGGCTGGGTCTTCAGGTCAGGTCTTCAGGTTGGGTCGGATCTTCAGGCTGAGTCTTCAGGTCAGGTCTTCAGGTCAGGTTGGGTCTTCAGGTCAGGTCTTCAGGCTGTGTCTTCAGGTCAGGTCTTTAGGTTTGTTTCGGATCTTCAGGCCGAGTCTTCAGGTCAGGTCTTCAGGTTGGGTCGGATCTTCAGGCCGAGTCTTCAGGTCAGGTCTTCAGGTTGGGTCGGATCTTCAGGCCGAGTCTTCAGGTCAGGTCTTCAGGTCGGGTCGGATCTTCAGGCCGATTCTTTAGGTCAGGTCTTCAGGTCTTCAGGCTGGGTCTTCAGGTCAGGTCTTCAGGTTTGTTTCGGATCTTCAGGCCGAGTCTTCAGGTCAGGTCTTCAGGTCGGGTCGGATCTTCAGGCCGATTCTTTAGGTCAGGTCTTCAGGTCTTCAGGCCGAGTCTTCAGGTCAGGTCTTCAGGTTGGGTCGGATCTTCAGGCCGAGTCTTCAGGTCAGGTCTTCAGGTCGGGTCGGATCTTCAGGCCGATTCTTTAGGTCAGGTCTTCAGGTCTTCAGGCTGGGTCTTCAGGTCAGGTCTTCAGGTTTGTTTCGGATCTTCAGGCCGAGTCTTCAGGTCAGGTCTTCAGGTCGGGTCGGATCTTCAGGCCGATTCTTTAGGTCAGGTCTTCAGGTTGGGTTGGGTCTTCAGGTAGGGTCGAGTCTTCAGATCGGGTCTTCAGGTAGAAGTCTTTATGAGCCTCTTCTGCCAAAAAAACTCTTTTACTTTCCTGCTAGTAATTATTTTTTTGCAATATGCACACTGAGTGCAGCACATGAGCAGTCCGGTGTGCAGTCCAGGTGTTCTGCCGATAAGTTCCCCCCAATCGAATAGTGCGCAGGATGGAGCCACAATCCAGATGAGTTGCCGATCAGCTGGAGTGACGTGACCAGGGCGCAAGTGCACATGGTAGGAGGTATCTCTCGGTGGGAGATACCATTTCTCGGGCACAATTGAAACCAATACAAACTGTGGGGGGAGACCGTAGTTCTCACATTGTGCATCTCTGTTGTGGGGCGGCTATACAGTGTGCTGATGGTCCGGTTTCCTCTCTGTTTCTATAGTTTTAAATTGTGGCTGTGAAATGGTATCTCCCATCGAGAAATACCTCCTATGATGTGCGCATGCGCCATGTTTACGTCAGCCCAGCTGATCGGCAAATCAGCTGTTGTGCTATGATGTACAAGACATGCGCAGTTCGTTCCAGGCACTATTCGATGGGGGGGCACTTCTCGACAGAACACCGGCATCGCAGGAGTCTGGGATGATGTCACTCCAGTGTGCATGTGGCAGGAGTGACATCATCAGTGTCTGCCCAGTGAGTGAATTGGAAGACAGCGGACCCGGGAGAGGAGGAGAAGGATGCAGCGCTGGCGGGCATTGAGTGGGTGAGGGGAGTTTAGATCTCCGGAGGAGGAGGGCACAGCCGGAGGTAAGAATGTTTTTTTTGGACATTATGGCCAGTTCTGGCCACGCCCCCTAGGAATTCTTCTCCACCTTTAATGTTGTTTTAATTTTGGGATCCACCCAACATTACAAGATTTCTGTAGATTGGAGGAACGATCGGCTGATTTGTTTTTGTAAATTGTTCTGCAGTTGGAAGGCGGAGAGATGCGACTCCAAGACGTGGTTCACGTATGATGAAGAACGGACCAACTTCCAGCACACCGGTAAGAAAAGTCATGTGACCCGCTCCTGTCCAGTCAGAACATTTCATGTTATCTGTTTATAAGGGAAATAGAAGGTAGTCCAGGGGGCGTGGCTCCGGGAAGATGTCCATGGACGCCCTCCCAGAACAACATGGCCGCACCGTAGCCGTCTTTTGGCTACAGCGTGGTAAGGAAGGGGTTAATCATCATCAAATTCATAATGAAATGTTGAAATACATCCTTTGTGTTTTCATAATATACCTTATATAAAGACCCAGTTATGTCATCACCGGATTCTCTGTGCTTCTCAGTCCTGAAGCAGTAGGAGGAGTTATGCAAATATCACAATGCCTTGATGGGTGGGTGTCAGTCTGGAGGGGTGGGTGTTCCTAGGCAGGCTGTATTTGCATAGGTAACACCCTCATATAATGCTGAGCCTCCATGATTGGAAGAGCTACATTCCAACGAAGGAAATGGGGGGGGGGGCTTGGGAGGAAAGGGCTAGATGATGCTGGACATCCCCCAGCCAGGAAATGAGGCGGGGCTCTATCTGACTTGGTGAAGCTTCTAATGCACATGGTCAGAAGCTCACAGTGCGCAGTGACATCAGAGGAAGCCGTTTCAGTCCAGGAGAGGAGCCGCTACACCTGCGCAAGACTGAAGGGGCGGGGACGGAGGGAGGGTTTATAAATGACCCCTCCTATTCCGCATGTTATCCCATCTGACAGTAAATGTGCTCACTGGTGATTAAGCAATTCCTAGAAAGCAGCTGTGAAAACTCTGCACAAAAATCCACTTTCCCTTGAGAAGTCTGATTTGCAGTCTGCCCGGATACAATGACATCATCACCCCTCTAATTCTGATTGGCTGAGAGTTATCATTGTATTGCTGATCTCTGAGGTTAGTCCTCCTGCTTACACATCTATACGTTAGACCGACTACACTGAGTAATGTTCAAGGTAAAAGATGTCAAAACCGCCTTCTACTGACTCCTCAATGGGCGGCCCAACCGAGGTCCCCATCGGCTGAGAAGCTGAACCCACCACTGTCCTCCATCCCCCGCCATAGAACGATTACTAACGATCGGCTTTTGTTGGATTATTTCAGATATGGACGCCTTGGCGCGAGCCAGCATGGCGCCGTTCTCACCCAAAACCGGAAAATATACCTTGGAGGAGAACCCCTATGTGACCATGCCTACAGGAACGTACCTGCCCAAACTGGATCAAGTGGACACCACCCTACCGGTAAATATGATCGACTACCAACTTGTATCAGTCGTGTTCTGTCACTTGCTGGTTGGGAATTGTCACCGGAATATGAACCCCATCCCAAATACTCTTCATAATTTGGTTGCATTTTGGTGGGTTCACTATTGGATCACATGGTCCAGGCGTGGACTAGTCACATGGTCCGGGAACAGTCAGATCACATGGTCCAGGCGTGGACTAGTCACATGGTCCGGGAACAGTCAGATCACATGGTCCAGGACAGGTTTAGTCAAATCACATGAGCTGGGGCTGGTCCAATCATGTGGTCCAGGTGCAGTCAGAACACATGTTCCTATCACGATCCAATTACATGGTCCAGGCATAGTCAGATCACATGAGCCAGAGCTGGTCCAATTATGTGGTCTAGGCAGGATCCAATCCCATGATCCAGGAGAGATTCAGACAGATCACATGTTCTGAGCTGGTCCAAGCCCATTGTCCAGGCACAGTCCAATCACATGGTCCAGGCAAAGTCCAATCACATGGTCCAGGCATAGTCAGATCACATGGTGAAGGTACAGTCCGATCACATGGCCCAGGCACAGTCCAATCACATGGTCCAGGCACAGTCCAATCACATGGTCCAGGCACAGTCCAATCACATGGTCCAGGCGCAGTCCAATCACATGGTCCAGGCATAATCAGATCACATGGTCCAGGCGCAGTCCAATGACATGGTCCAGGCATAGTCAGATCACATGGTCCAGGTGCAGTCCAATCACATGGTCCAGGCATAGTCAGATCACATGGTCCAGGCATAGTCAGATCACATGAGCCAGAGCTGGTCCAATCATGTGGTCTAGGCAGGATCCAATCCCATGATCCAGGAGAGGTTCAGACAGATCACATGTTCTGAGCTGGTCCAAGCCCATGGTCCAGGCACAGTCAGATCACATGGCCCAGGCACAGTCCAATCACATGGTCCAGGCGCAGTCCAATCACATGGTCCAGGCACAGTCCAATCACATGGTCCAGGCACAGTCCAATCACATGGTCCAGGCGCAGTCCGATCACATGGTCCAGGCATAGTCAGATCACATGGCCCAGGCACAGTCCAATCACAACATCCAGGCATAGTCAGATCACATGGTCCAGGCACAGTCCAATCACATGGTCCAGGCACAGTCCAATCACATGGTCCAGGCATAGTCAGATCACATGGTGAAGGCGCAGTCCAATCACAACGTCCAGGCATAGTCAGATCGCATGATCCAGGTGCAGTCTGATCACATGGTCCGGATATGATCAGATTACATGGTCCAGGTGCAGTCTGATTACATGGTCCAGGCGCAGTCAGATCACATGGTCCAGGCGTAGTGCAGCCACATGGTCCAGGCGCAGTCTGATCAAATGGTCTGGGCACGCTCAGATCACAATGCCAAATTGTGCCCCCCCTCCATTTATTATGTGTGAGTTTATGAGTAGGAGGGGGAGAGAGAGCAAAGTCTGCACCTTCTCCCGACTCTCTCCTCCTTTCCTTGCCACTTCCAGCGCTGGGCTGACAGAAGTAGTGATGCCGCTGTCACTATGCCTGTCAGCCGTATAGTAGAAGCAACTTGTGGCGCCTCCATCCCTACAATACACGCTGCACCCGGGGCAGCACACCCCTCTGCCCACCCCTTGTCCCGGCCCGGACTTCCAGATCCAATAAACAAGTAGATACGTTTTAAACTGAAGTATCTAACAGCTTGTTCTTTTCCTTCACAGTTCAAGATTAAAAGGCCGGAGGTGATGATGCCCCCCACAGGAGAGAGGTGATCGGAATTCGTCCTACGGATATCACCGCGCCACGTGGGGCTCCGCAGCAAAGTCCAGTCACATTGTACCTCACTTCTACGAATATCACCTTAAAGGGGGAGGGGTTCTCCTTTGAGTCTCAGGACCGTCTCTGAACTGGAGATATTCTGCTCTACGCTGCGCACTTCCTGTTTAGAGTATAACTGCCCTCAGCCAATCCCAAACGCCTCCTGATCTCCGCCTGTCCGGGTGTAAAACGCGCTTATCGTTCTACAGAACCAGGATGTGTGCCGAGGTCGTCATATTTCCTTATCCCAGTGTACATGCTGGACTCCAAGCTTCATACAGTGATTGCACTTTACTGCTCCTCTCATCTCTATCTACAGCCAGGGCTCCATCCATAGCATGGGGGGGGGGGGCTATTCTGTAGGTGGTGCCAGCATGGGCGTCCGCTGAAATGTTTTCAGGGGGGGGGCACTTTGGCAGCAGCGATACAGTCACATTTAACCCTTTCTTTAAACACTAGCGGGGGTTAAAAGTGCTCTATAACGGCGCAGCTACAAAGATGATAAAATGCCGCTTTTTAGCGGCGCTTTACCGACAACGCAGCCAACTGGCAGTGTGAAATAGCTCTTGAGATAATTCAGCTTCACTCCAAATAAATATAGCCTAGAGAATGTACAGACCCCCCTTCAGCACAGACCCCACCATTCACTACAGATGGACCCCCCATTATGCACAGACCCCTCCATTTAACAGAGATGGACCCCACTTCAGCACAGACCCCTCCATTCAGCAGAGATGAACCCCCTTCAGCACAGACCCCCCTTCAGCACAGACCCCACCATTCACTACAGATGGACCCCCCATTATGCACAGACCTCTCCATTTAACAGAGATGGACCCCACTTCAGCACAGACCCCCCTTCAGCACAGACCCCTCCATTCAGCACAGACCCCTCCATTCAGCACAGACCCCTCCATTCAGCAGAGATGAACCCCCTTCAGCACAGACCCCCCTTCAGCACAGACCCCTCCATTCAGCACAGGCCCCTCCATTCAGCACAGGCCCCCTTCAGCAGAGAAGGACCCCCCATTCGGCACATAACCCCCCCCCCTTCAGCACAGACCCCTCCATTCAGCACAGGCCCCCTTCAGCAGAGAAGGACCCCCCATTCGGCACAGACCCCTCCATTCAGCACAGGCCCCCCTTTCAGCAGAGAAGGACCCCCCCCCACATCCCATTCAGTACTTCAGATCAGCCGTCAGCGTGGCACAGGTAGCAGGTTCCCTCCCCCTGTGTACACATAAACACTATAGGGGGAGGCGGCTTCACTCTGCTTGCTGTGCCTGTGTGACATCTGGCCCGGGACCGCTCAGAGAGCCCGCTGCCGCGAGACTCTTCAACACCTTCTTGATTTTCCAGGGGGGGGGGGGGGGGGTCATATTCCCCGCCCCCTTGCCCTATGGAGTGGACGCCCATGGGTGCCAGGGCTCCATCCATAGCATTAGGGGGGGGGAGGGGGCTATTCTGTAGGTGGTTCACTTCCAGAAATCATTTAGCAACATACAGGCAGCCTAAAAGAAGAAACTACAAACAGAGATAAATGAGAAATAAAGGAAATAATAATAATAAAAAAAGACTTGTATCCTCCCTCATTAATCTCCAGAACTTTCTATATCGGGAGTTTTATTGAAGCCATAAAAATAAAATAAAAAAACGAAGCACTTCCCCCGACGAAGGTCTTCATTATATATTACATTTAAAGCACTAATTTGCACTTTTTTTACTCCTAATTTTTTTATTGAAATGTATTTTTCATAGGAAGAGATGATACTTTTATATGTGATAAATTGTGATACATTGTTATAGATTGTGATACATTGTTATAGATTGTGATACATTGTTATAGATTGTGATACATTGTTATAATGAACAAAGCGTGTTCACCATGCACTCTGTTCTGCGATCGAAGGTGAACATTCGCACTTCTATATTATTTTATATTGTGTAACAAACATGAGGCGTGGTTCCCAGGAGAACTGGGCGGAGTTTGTGATATATATATTCTATATACTGTATATTGGTATAATGTGGATCGAGGTTTACACTGGATAAGAATGCTTGAATGAAAATTATTTATATGACTGAAATAAATCCAAATACCTCATACCAGACGAGTGCCGAGTGATTACTTATAGCAGTGCCACACAATTCCAGCTCATTGGCGGCACAGCGACTCCTCCTCATTTGGAGGCACCGCCCAAGAGGGGCAGGCAATCTGGAATCATATCTTTAAACTAGAACTTCCATACAAATAGAATGTCCATTTCCTACCAATCACCCAAGTCCTGGATTCTGACACTTCTTGGAGGAGATGGAGCTGCGATATACACACATATAGACACTCATACATACATTCACACACACACAAACATACACATTTATAGACACATACACGCACTGACATACATATAGAGACACATACATACACACACACAAAATACACATTTATAGACACATCCATGCACTGACATACATATAGAGACACATACATACACACACACACACATACATACACACACACACAATACACATTTATAGACACATACATGCACTGACATACATATAGAGACACATACATACACACACACACACACACAAAATACACATTTATAGACACATCCATGCACTGACATACATATAGAGACACATACATACACACACACACACACACACACACACAAACATACATACACACACACACACAGGCATACATACACACACAGGCATACATACACACACACACACACAATACACATTTATAGACACATCCATGCACTGACATACATATAGAGACACATACACACACACAGGCATACATACACACACAGGCATACATACACACACACACACAATACACATTTATAGACACATACATGCACTGATATACATATAGAGACACATACATACACAAACATACATACACACACACACACAAACATACATACACACAGGCATACATATACACACACACACACACACACACACATACACACACACAATACACATTTATAGACACATACATGCACTGACATACATATAGAGACACATACATACACACACACAAAATACACATTTATAGACACATCCATGCACTGACATACATATAGAGACTATAATACAGAGAAAAATTGCGCTTGTCACAGTTAAATAATCAATTAGTACCGGTGTGGTCAGTTACTAACATTAGAACATAAAATTAAAAAATACAGGGGGGAGGCGGCAGCTCTTGTGCCGAAACACAAGGGGAAATACAACAAAAACAAAGATTTAGAGCTGCGCCTTGTCACCCGGACTCGATACAATCAAAAAAAGAGTCCATATATCAGTCATGTGGAGATAAACAATCCTTCAGACATGAGAGAAGTAGTAGGTTGGCTCCAAGACAAATCTCCGCTGGTCTTTAATCAGGATGGACATATAATAAACACCCCTGTGCTCGAACTTGGCTTTTCAATGTGGCCCACCACCAGAAGTATAAGCAGCTTACCAGAGGAATGGCTGTAATCAACAGTCGGCTGTGACCCAGCCGCGGCCTTTAGAGAACCAGGACGAATCCCAAATCCTAGGGCAGTGTTTACACCGGGGCTCCACTCAGCAACTCCACCAATTAGATCATATGTAAATGATAAATAGAGGCAGACATAGCGTAATCCCGCTGGGACATTTATTTAAAAAAGTAAAAACCAGAATACTCACATGGGAGATGAGTTAGACAGGCATATAAAATACAAAGTTGCCGGCCGGCAAACAGATCAGCAAGGACCCTCCTCCAGAGCGTAATGACGTCACCGCACGTCTACCCAGACGCGTTTCGTCGTAGGACTTTGTCAATGGGACAATCCCATTGACAAAGTCCTACGACGAAACGCGTCTGGGTAGACGTGCGGTGACGTCATTACGCTCTGGAGGAGGGTCCTTGCTGATCTGTTTGCCGGCCGGCAACTTTGTATTTTATATGCCTGTCTAACTCATCTCCCATGTGAGTATTCTGGTTTTTACTTTTTTAAATAAATGTCCCAGCGGGATTACGCTATGTCTGCCTCTATTTATCATTTACATATGATCTAATTGGTGGAGTTGCTGAGTGGAGCCCCGGTGTAAACACTGCCCTAGGATTTGGGATTCGTCCTGGTTCTCTAAAGGCCGCGGCTGGGTCACAGCCGACTGTTGATTACAGCCATTCCTCTGGTAAGCTGCTTATACTTCTGGTGGTGGGCCACATTGAAAAGCCAAGTTCGAGCACAGGGGTGTTTATTATATGTCCATCCTGATTAAAGACCAGCGGAGATTTGTCTTGGAGCCAACCTACTACTTCTCTCATGTCTGAAGGATTGTTTATCTCCACATGACTGATATATGGACTCTTTTTTTGATTGTATCGAGTCCGGGTGACAAGGCGCAGCTCTAAATCTTTGTTTTTGTTATACATATAGAGACACATACATACACACACACACACACATACATACGCACACACACAATACACATTTATAGACACATACATGCACTGACATACATATAGAGACACATACATACACACACACACACACACAAACATACATACACACACACACACAGGCATACATACACACACAGGCATACATACACACACACACACACACACAATACACATTTATAGACACATCCATGCACTGACATACATATAGAAACACATACACACACACACACACACACAGGCATACATACACACACAGGCATACATACACACACACACACAATACACATTTATAGACACATACATGCACTGACATACATATAGAGACACATACATACACAAACATACATACACACACACACAAACATACATACACACAGGCATACATATACACACACACACACAGGCATACATATACACACACACACACACACACACATACACACACACACAATACACATTTATAGACACATACATGCACTGACATACATATAGAGACACATACATACACACACAAACATACATACACACACAGGCATACATACACACACACACACACACAGGCATACATACACACACACACACACACAAAATACACATTTATAGACACATACATGCACTGACATACATATAGACACACATACACACACAAACATACATACACACACACACACACACACACACACAGGCATACACATTTATAGACACATACACACACTGACATACATATAGAGACACATACATACACACACACACACAAACATACATACACATATAGACACACAGACAGACCAACATACACACATATAGACACGCACGCACGCACGCACGCACGCATATACACATACAGTGGGGATGGAAAGTTTGGGCACCCCAGGTAGAAATGTGTATTAATGTGCATAACGAAGCCGAGGAAAGATGGAAAATCTCCAAAAGGCATCAAATTACAGATCAGACATTCTTATATTATGTCACAGAAAGTTTCCATCATTTACACTTTCAGAGTGACAGAAAACAAAAAAAAATGGCGTCTGCAAAAGTTTGGGCACCCTGCAGAATTTCTAGCATGCACAAAGCTGAGAGCTGCCGGTGTCATGGATTGTTCTCAGTCATTCCCTGGGAAGACCCGGTGATGTCACTCTCAAAGGGTTTAAATGCCCCGACTCATCTGACCTTGCCCCATACTTACACACGCATATACACTTTTACATACACACAGGGCCGGCGCAACCACCAGGCGGACCAAGCGGCCGCTTGGGGCGGGCAGGTCCGCAGCCTGGGATGGGGCGAAAAAATGACCTTAGAATCGCGGCTGTACGATTTTTTAAAAGCCGCGCCTCCGACGTCTTCTGTTCCGTGATAGGCGGAAAATTCAGCTTCCCATGAGGCACTGTGTTCAGTGTCCGCCTATCACGGAGGCCCTCTCGTCCTGTGTTTGGTGTCCGCCTATCACGGAGGCCCTCTCGTCCTCGCATGAGAGAGCCTCCGTGATAGGCGAACACTGAACACAGTGCCTCATGGGAAGCTGAATGTTCCGCCTATCACGGAACAGAAGACGTCGGAGGCGCGGCTTTTGAAAAATCATACAGCCGCGATTCTGGTAAGGTAAGCTGTTACTGTTAGGTTACACGGCCGCGATTCGCATGGGATAAGGTAAGGGCACTGTGGGCACAGTCTGGTCATGTAATGGGGCAGATCTGGTCATGTAATGGGGCAGGTCTGGCATGTAATGGGGCACAGTCTGGTCATGTAATGGGGCAGGTCTGGCATGTAATGGGGCAGGTCTGGCATGTAATGGGGCACAGTCTGGCATGTAATGGGGCAGGTCTGGCATGTAATGGGGCACAGTCTGGTCATGTAATGGGGCAGGTCTGGCATGTAATGGGGCACAGTCTGGCATGTAATGGGGAAGGTCTGGCCATGTAATGGGGCACAGTCTGGCATGTAATGGGGCAGGTCTTGCATGTAATGGGGCAGGTCTGGCATGTAATGGGGCAGGTCTGGCATGTAATGGGGCACAGTCTGGTCATGTAATGGGGCACAGTCTGGCATGTAATGGGGCAGGTCTGGCATGTAATGGGGCAGGTCTGGCATGTAATGGGGCACAGTCTGGGCATGTAATGGGGCACAGTCCGGTCATGTAATGGGGCACAGTCTGGTCATGTAATGGGGCAGGTCTGGCATGTAATGGGGCAGGTCTGGCATGTAATGGGGCACAGTCTGGTCATGTAATGGGGCAGGTCTGGCATGTAATGGGGCACAGTCTGGCATGTAATGGGGCAGGTCTGGCCATGTAATGGGGCACAGTCTGGCATGTAATGGGGCAGGTCTGGCATGTAATGGGGCAGGTCTGGCATGTAATGGGGCACAGTCTGGGCATGTAATGGGGCACAGTCTGGGCATGTAATGGGGCACAGTCTGGTCATGTAATGGGGCACAGTCTGGTCATGTAATGGGGCAGGTCTGGCATGTAATGGGGCAGGTCTGGCATGTAATGGGGCAGGTCTGGTCATGTAATGGGGCACAGTCTGGTCATGTAATGGGGCACAGTCTGGTCATGTAATGGGGCACAGTCTGGTCATGTAATGGGGCACGGTCTGGCATGTAATGGGGCAGGTCTGGCATGTAATGGGGCACAGTCTGGTCATGTAATGGGGTGGCCGTTGGGGGGGGGGGGCGCCAAAATGGAGCTTCGCTTG
This sequence comes from Rana kukunoris, assembly GCA_029574335.1. Classification (NCBI taxonomy): domain Eukaryota; kingdom Metazoa; phylum Chordata; class Amphibia; order Anura; family Ranidae; genus Rana; species Rana kukunoris. Next base: position 161,500,763 of record CM056058.1, on the reverse strand, counting down.
TGTAGGCAGAAATCCTTGCACCGGCCCTGCATACACATACACACAGACGTACAAAAAGCAAACATGCATACACACACATATACAATACAAAACACACACTTTTGTCCAGAAGAAGATATACACAGGAGGTCTCGGTGTTCTATGAAGTACTTCTGATTTTTATTTTATGTGAACAATTATATAACAACATTTATACCCCAGTATTTATATATAAGACTATTTATATATAAGATTATCAGGTAATATTCGCATTAAAGAAGAACTCCACACCATTTCGTTTCGGTTGAATAAAGAAGAGATCCGCGGCGTTCCACCTGATTGGTTGGCGGGGGATGGGTTCAGATTTCTTTCTTGGCAGTTAAAAATGGTAAAAAAAAAAAACTCACAACCCAAAACACGGCAAAAAGCTCCATAAGATACTTTTCTGTGTTTGGGGTGTGTAATCAAAGCTCCGCCCCATGTGTGTGTTGTGCAAAAAACATTTGAAATACTCACAGCGTGACCGGGGCCACCTACCCAAACAATAAATGACAGTTATTTTCAGTGTGATGAGATATGAAAATAACTGGTCCTCATCCTTGTGTAAAGCTTTGTGAATTCAGCCTCACGTCTCCCCCACCATTGTGCTGTATTTGGATCCAGACAAGTGATGGTAAATGTATTCTTCTTGCCCCGACTTAAATAATCCTCCCATCCCCCACCACCAACCCCCCACATAGATGAATACATCCTGAGATCTGACGGCCACAGTCTGTTATTTGCCTCCAGTAGTAAAGTCTCCCTCTACTGGCCATGTCTGTGCAGTACAGCCTCATGGACTTCTATGTGGTCATCTACTGACCTGGAGATAGAGGTAGGTGAGCCTGATAGAAGTCTATGGGCTGCACATCACAGGCAGGGAGACATTTATTAAATATATTTTTCTCAAATGCTTCCTACGGGGCCAACCACACCCGAAACAGGAATTAACAATAAACCCTGAACTACACCTAAAACATGTGGGGTCTATACCAGGGTTAGGCAAGGAGGAGAGGGAAGGGGAGGAGAGGGAAGGAGGAATGGGAAGGGGAGGAAAGGAGTGGGAAGGGGAGGAGACGAGAGAGAAGGGGAGGGGAGGAGTGGAGAGGGGAGGGAAGGAGAGGAGTGGGTAGGGAAGGGAAGGAGAGGGTTGGGGAGGAGTGGGAAGGGGAGGAGAGGGAAGGGGAGGAGAGAATAGGGAAGAGAAGGAATGGGAAGGGGAGGAATGGGAAGGGAAGGGGAGAAGAGGAGTGGGAAGGGAGGAATGGGAAGGGAAGGGGAGAAGAGGGAAGGGGAGGATAGGAGAGAGAAGGGGAGGAGTGGAGAGAAGGAAAGGAGAGGAATGGGAAGGGGAGGAGAGGAAAGGGGGAGGAGAGGAAAGGGGTGGAGTGGGAGGGAGGAATGGGAAAGGCATAGGTAGGAGAGAAGAGCAAAGGGGAGGAGTGGGAAGGGGAGGAGTGGGAAGGGGAGAAGTCAGAAGTAGAGGAGTGGGAAGGGAAGGAGAGAAGTGGGAAGGGGAGGATAGGAGAGAGAAGGGGAGGAGTGGAGAGAAGGAAAGGAGAGGTAAGGGCGGGAGTGTGAAGGGGAGGAGAGGGAAGAGGAGCAGAGAAAGCGGTAGGAGAGGATGGGGGAGGAATGGGAAGGGGAGGAGAGGAAAGGGGGAGGAGAGGAAAGGGGTGGAGTGGGAGGGAGGAATGGGAAAGGCATAGGTAGGAGAGAAGAGCAAAGGGGAGGAGTGGGAAGGGGAGAAGTCAGAAGTAGAGGAGTGGGAAGGGAAGGAGAGAAGAGGGAAGGGGAGGATAGGAGAGAGAAGGGGAGGAGTGGAGAGAAGGAAAGGAGAGGTAAGGGCGGGAGTGTGAAGGGGAGGAGAGGGAAGGGGAGCAGAGAAAGCGGTAGGAGAGGATGGGGGGAGGAATGGGAAGGGGAGGAATGGGAAGGGGAGGAGAGGAAAGGGGGAGGAGAGGAAAGGGGGAGGAGAGGAAAGGGGTGGAGTGGGAGGGAGGAATGGGAAAGGGATAGGTAGGAGAGAAGAGCAAAGGGGAGGAGTGGGAAGTAGAGGAGTGGGAAGGGGAGGAGAGAAGTGGGAAGTGGAGGAGAGGAGTGGGAAGGGGAGGAGTGGAGAGGGAAGGGGAAGAGTGGAGAGGGAAGGGGAGGAGAGGAAAGGGGCGGGGTGGGAACGGGAGGAGTGGGAAGAGAGGAGAGGAAAGGGGTAGAGTGGGAAGAGGAGGAGTGGGAAGAGGAGGAGAGGAAAGGGGAGGAGAGGAAAGGGGCGGAGTGGAAAGGGGAGGAGTGGGAAGAGGAGGAGTGGGAAGAGGAGGAGAGGAAAGGGGAGGAGTGGGAAGGGGAGGAGAGGAAAGGGGTGGAGTGGGAAGAGGAGGAGTGGGAAGAGGAGGAGTGGGAAGAGGAGGAGTGGGATAGGGGAGAAGAGGAAAGGGGACGAGTGGGAAGGGGACGAGTGGAGAGGGGAGGAGAGGAGAGGAAAGGGGAGAAGAGAGAACGGGAGGAGTGGGAAGGTGAGGAGAGGGAAGGGAAGGAGTGGGAAGGGAAGGAGTGGGAAGGGGAGGAGTGGGAAGGAGAGAAGAGGGGAGGAGAGGGGTGGATGGTGACCCCGGAAGCTGCACCTCCATAATGTAGTCATGGATGAGCGCCCCGTATTTCTTCTGTTTATTGATAAAAGAGTCCATTGTAATATTCAGTGTGAAGAGTTCTGTGCTCCTCCCTATAGTGCAATCATTACATTAGGAGATTGAGCAGTGCAGTCTGCACCGGTGATGAACAGGCCCAGGCGGCAGCCATTGTTGCGTTAGTCACACCTCATCGCTGCCTATGGTCACCACACAGTTCTCTCTCCGCGATCTCTCGGCGTGGAACACCAGCAGGTGACTGCGCAGAGTGTCCTCCGGGCCGGTGACAATACGGGACGGGTCGTCATTCTGTAGAGAGGGGTGAGATCGTCATTGTGGGTCTGATCGGCTCTGGATAATTCCACCTTTTATTATCATTGTTACAATTTCTGACTTTCCGTGTTTCTCTTTCTAGAAATGATTTTGTATCACTTGCAGTGTTGCCCTTCCCCCGCTACAGAATGTGATACTCCAGGAGGAGTCCATGTGCTAGACTAGCCCCTCCCTCCTTAAACGTCATAGCGCCCCCCCCCCAATCTCATCTTCTGCACGTGTATAATTATTGTCTGTGCTGGCCCAGCTCCTCTACCCCTCCCCTTACTCCCCTTTTATGTGGCTGCTAGGGGAACGCTATAGAGTGATGTGTGAGTGAGTCTGATGACATCACATCCAAGATGGCGGCACCCGGCCGCAGTCTCAGGGTTTGGATGTCTAGGGGAGGAATGAAATGTCATGTTATGGAAACGATCGGTGATCGGGTCTCTCATACTCACAGCCACAGCAGAGATGAAGGCTTCGATGAGATAATAATCGGCTCCATCGTGACCCCCCAGGTAGGGCGGGATAAAGGCGTTCTTCCTGGCCGGATGTGTGACCTCCTCATTGGTCAGGAACTTGTACACTGTGATGGGGCCCCTCCCCCGATGGCTCAGCTCGCCCTTCAATAACAGAAAATGAGAGGAGGTGATAATGATCAATGAATGTTATGAGGACTCCGCGTGCTGCACTGTGCATAATATTTCCTTTCTCAGTCCCTCATTAATATGCTGCAATACTCACCTCCTTCATGGTGCTGCTAGGCGTGGGCGCTTTGTGTCGTTCTGAATTTTCATTATGCGGAAATTCTAATGTCTCCGAATTTCCGGATTAGAATAGCGCCAAATTCAAACGAAACTTCCAATTCAGATAAAATGTAAATACTTTTCCAATCGTTTTCCAATTTTCAAAGAGAAAAAAAATAGAATAGAAAATAGAGGAATATTTGTTTCTATTCTATTTTATTATTCTTAAAAATTGGAAAACTATTCGAAAACGAAAAAATTAATTTATGTAAATAATGAATCAAAACAAAACAAATGTTTTCATTCTGCACCCCCCCCGCCCCCCTGCAGTAATTCCATTCTGCCACTAGATGTCCTCTGCGTCCCACACTGAATGACACCCAGAAGACCGACGACGAGTGTAGGGTGTCATGGACCCGCCTCCTGAGGTGATGTCACTGCCGCATTCTGCACTCACAGTAATAATGATATAGAGAGGGATACTGACTGACTGCATCACTGAGGAGCACCTACCCCCTTCCCCCCAAAACTACATTCCAGGTAGATCCTCACATGACCGGCCTGAAGACTTCAAATATAAAAAAGGAAAAATCCCTCCAGGAGGGGAGGGGACTGGGGGGCAAGGGGGAGGTAACTGGAGGGGCACGGGGCTGGGGGGAAAGGGGGAGGGAACTGGGGGGCAAGGGGGAGGGAACTGGAGGGGCGGGGGGGGGAACTGGGGAGCAAGGGGGAGGTAACTGGAGGGGTGGGGGGGGAGGGAACTGGGGGGCAAGGGGAGGTAACTGGAGGGGCACGGGGCTGGGGGGGAAGGGGGAGGCAACTGGGGGGCAAGGGGGAGGGAACTGGAGGGGCGGGGGGGGAGGAAACTGGGGGGCAAGGGGGAGGTAACTGGAGGGGCACGGGGCTGGGGGGGAAGGGGGAGGGGACTGGGGGGCAAGGGGGAGGTAACTGGAGGGGCGGGGGGGGGAGGGAACTGGGTGGCAAGGGGGAGGTAACTGGAGGGGCACGGGGCTGGAAGGGAAGGGGGAGGGAACTGGGGGGCAAGGGGGAGGGAACTGGAGGGGCGGGGGGGGGGGGAACTGGGGGGCAAGGGGGAGGTAACTGGAGGGGCACGGGGCTGGGGGGGAAGGGGGAGGGAACTGGGGGTCAAGGGGCTGGAACTGGGGGGCAAGGGGGAGGGAACTGGAGGGGCGAGGGGGAGGGAACTGGAGGGGGCAGGAACTGGGGGGGCAAGATGGAAGGAGCCTAACCCTGCTTTATACTTCTCCACAACTTTATCCCCGACCTGTCTGGTGTGTTCCTCGGCCTTCATGATGCTGTTTGTTCACTAAGGTTCTCTAACAAACCTCTGAGGGCTTCACAGAACAGCTGTATTTATGCTGAGATTACATGACACACATGTGAGTGAGTGAGTGAGTAACTTATATAGCGCAGCACATGCCTACTAAATCGCCTCTGGGCGCTTATGTGGACTCTATTTACTAATCAGGTGACTTCTGAAGGCGATTGGTTCCTCTAGATTTTAGTTATCAGAGTAAAGGGGGGCGCCATACAAATCCCCCTCCCCCCACACTTTTCACAGATTTATTTGTATCATTTTCCTTCCACTTCACAATTATGTGACACTTTGTGTCTCTCACATAAAATCCCAATAAAATACTTTTATGTTTTTGGGTGTAACATGACAACATGTGGGAAATTTGAAGGGGTATGAATACTTTTTCCAGGCTCTCTGTATAGAGGGGTATGAATACTTTCAGAGATGAAGTCGGAGCTCACGCTTGGCCTGCAGTTCCACATTTGAACACCGGATGTCACTGGTGACACAAGAATAGTGACAATGTAACAATAAATACAATAAAAGTAGCAAAAGAAAAAAAGATGAAACATTTGTTTACAAACAAAAGAGATCATTATGAGGGGGGAGGGGAGAACCCCGAAACCTGCACATATATACAGCCCCCCCCCCCCATTTCTATCATTACAGGTTCCCTCTATAGTGACTGGAAGACATTCCCCCCCCCCTCCCATTGTCCTCCAATCATCTCCAGCCTCCTCCTATCACTCTGAGGAAGACCCCCCCCCCCCCCTACACACACACATTCCCTTCCTGGAATTCTGGGACACGGAGTCACTATGCCCTGTGAGGGGGGCACTGCACATTTCACAGAGCCCGCCTTCTGAGGGGAGGAGTTTCAGAAGTCAGTACAGGAACCAGCAAAGTACTATGGGATATGTAGTCCTTAGAAACTGAGGATATTTTCTTTTCATGGATTGTGTATCAGACATTTAAAAAAAAAAATGTTGAATCTCAGTGCTGCTGCTGATCTCCTGCGGCCTCTTTGCAGCCACTTCCTGTCTCCACCCCCCTCCAGCGGTGGCTACACTGCACTTTTCAAGGCAGGGGATTCCTAATAGTGATGACAGCGGGGGGCCGCGTCTGTGATGTGAAAAGGCGACACCCAATCTGTGTGACAACCCAGCAGTACAAGGAGGAGATTAGGGGCGGAGCCTTGTCACCGTATAACAGGAAGTGCCTGAACAATGACTTTCATGGCGGGATCACCACGTTTTATTTTAATGAGCGACGCAGATTTATCAAAACTGGAAACTACGCGCCATATTCAGGTAGCTTTACGCCGGCGTATCTGCAGATATGCCGTCGTAAGTACAAATGTGCGCCGTCGTTCTTTTACGCCGATTCGCGAAGCGAGATACGCCATAAAATAAGGCTTCCGCCGCCCGACGTAACTTGCCTACGCTGGCGTATCGCAGGCACATCGTTACGCTGTACGCATTCGTATGTTAAATATGCCAAGGAGTAAGATACGCCAATTCACGAACTTAGATGCGCCCGGCGGAAAAGATATGCGGTTTGCGTAAGGGTTACGTCCGGTGTAAAGTTACCCCTCATATAGGTGGCGCAACCCATGCAAAGGTATGGACCAGGGAACAGCCGTCGTCTTTTACGTCATTTATGTAGTACTACGTGAATAGGGCTTGGCGTAGGTTACGTTCACATCGTAGGCATTGCGCCGACGTATCTTAGGGAGTATTCTGAGCATGCGCGCGCATGCGCCATTTAATCGGCCATTCATTTGCATGGGGTCACACTTAATTTAAACAGATGACGCCCACCTCCTTCCTACTTTGAATTAGGCGCGCTTACGCCGGCCCATTTACGCTACGCCGCCGCCGCAACTTACGGAGCAAATGCTTTGTAAATACTGCACTTGCCTCTCTAAGTTACGTTGGCGTAGTGTATATTCGATACGCTACGCCCAGGGCCAGCCTTAGGTGTTCAGGCGCCCTGTGCGAGCTAATCCTGTGGTGCACCCCCCCCCCCCCCAGACCGCTACACAATACACACTGACACTACAGCATTGGTGCATTTTACTATTGAGGCATTGGTAATTTTAGTCCCACCAATGCCTCCTATAGTAAAATGCACTGGCGTGAGATTGCGCCCCCCCCCCCCAAATGTTGCACCCGGGGCCAAGGTTCCCTTGCGCCCTCCACACTACACCACTGCGACTCACATTCTGCGAGCTTTGATAGCAACATGGAGCCCCTGTTGCCCATGGCAGCCTGTGCGGCCGCACACAGCTCACACACCCCAAAGGCCGGCCCTGGCTATGCCCGCACAAAGATACGCTATGCTACCTGAATCGGGCCCTATATATATATATATATATATATATGTGTGTATACCACCTATATACTTCATATATATATATACCACCTATATACTCCATATATATATATACCACCTATATACTCCATATATATATATATATATACCACCTATATACTCCATATATATATACCACCTATATGCTCCATATATATATATATATACCACCTATATACTCCATATATATATATACCACCTATATACTCCATATATATATATATACCACATATATACTCCATATATATATATACCACATATATACTCCATATATATATACCACCTATATGCTCCATATATATACCACCTATATACTCCATATATATATATACCACCTATATGCTCCATATATATACCACCTATATACTCCATATATATATATACCACCTATATACTCCATATATATACCACCTATATACTCCATATATATATACCACCTATATACTCCATATATATATATATACACCACCTATATACTCCATATATATATATACCACCTATATGCTCCATATATATATATACCACCTATATACTCCATATATATATATACCACCTATATACTCCATATATATATATATATACCACCTATATACTCCATATATATATACCACCTATATACTCCATATATATATATACCACCTATATACTCCATATATATATACCACCTATATACTCCATATATATATACCACCTATATGCTCCATATATATACCACCTATATACTCCATATATATATATATACCACCTATATACTCCATATATATATATACCACCTATATGCTCCATATATATACCACCTATATACTCCACATATATACCACCTATATACTCCATATATATACCACCTATATACTCCATATATATATATATATACCACCTATATACTCCATATATATACCACCTATATTAGGGTGACCAGACATCAGGGGACAGTCCCTGGATTAAGGACACTGTCCCCGGACCAAGTCTGTCCCCAGTTTTGTCCCCAGATTGGATTTGAACAGGGGCTGGGGCAATTTCAAAGACAGTCAGTACAAAATTAGGGAAAAAAATCTGAATTACACACCCTGATCCTCGGGTCCTACTAGCTTAGGGGGGGGGGGTCTATTTTTTTTTCATTATCTGTGCCCCTTTCTGATGATCATGTGCTGGTCGGAGCGGAGGGAAAATTCTTTGGTTTTGTGTGCATGCCCATTCCGCTCTCATGTTCTTCTGCCTTGGCTCAAGTCCCAGCCAGTCACCTGCCTGCCTATCTCCTTGCCTTCCCTGGCAGAGTGATCTTCCTCTGCTCCCCACCGAGTAGTAGCCGGGGCCCGGAGAGTAAGACCTGAGAGGCTCCGAGGTGGGCGGCGGAGGCGGTGACAGGCAGAGAGTCACTGATTGCCGCCATTAGTAGTAAAAAAAAAATATGTCCCCGGATTTCATATTATAAATCTGGTCACCTTAACCTATATGCTCCATATATATATACCACCTATATACTCCACACATATATATATATACAGTATATACCACCTATATACTCCATATATATACCACCTATATACTCCACATATATACCACCTATATACTGTATATTTAGAAGCTACAAATATCAATGGGGAGATAAAACCCAACAGCAGAAAGAGACCCCATAGTGAAGGGGGAGGGGTGAGGCCGGGACGCGTCCCCCGTGCCGCGGTTGTGCGAAGCGCGGCGTGTTTGTATTTGGTAGTGAAGTGGATTATAGAGTTGAATGGACACAGAACTCCCTCCACTGTGTACAGGACACTCCATGGGAACCACACAAAGAGATCACACTCCACTTCCCAACCCCCCCCCCCCCATTCATCCTCCGACCCCAACATTCTATGTGCTGAGTACAGATCAGGGGAGGGGAGGGGGGATTATAGGGGGGGGAGGTCATGAATGAATTCAGGGACCATTAGCATTAGAACAGTTACATTCCCCCTCATTCACTATACAGGCAATACACCGGCCTGCAGCTCCTCAGAGGATAATGGCGGCTCCGGGGATCCAGGGGTGGGGGGGGGGGGGGGTCATTGCATACGATGAATGTGGAGGGAAATGAGATCCACTCAGCGGGTCGCCTCTCCTCTCCGAACGTTCAAATGCAAAACATTCATGGCTCACAATTTATACATTTCTTCCTTTAAATGGATTGTAGAAGCAGGACGTCCTTTCCTGACCCCACTTATACCCTTCCCCCACCCCACCTTTCCCCGCCCCCACTTATACCCTTCCCTGACCCCATCCTTCCCCGACCCAATACTTCTCCTGACCACGCTCTATTCCATCCCTGAGCCCGCTCCCTTCCTTCCCTCCCCGACCCAATAATTCCCCATCCTTCCCCGACCCCTCTCCAATCCTTCCCTGACCCAATACTTCTCCTGACCCCGCTCCATTCTGGCCCCGAGCTCGCTCCCGTCCTTCCCCAACCCGATTCTGTCCTTCCCCACTCCCCTCCTTCCCTGACCCCTCTCCAATCCTTCCCCGACCCCGCTCCCTTCGCTGACCCAATACTTCTCCTGACCCCGCTCCATTCTGGCCCCGAGCTCGCTCCCGTCCTTCCCCAACCCGATTCTGTCCTTCCCCACTCCCCTCCTTCCCTGACCCCTCTCCAATCCTTCCCCGACCCCGCTCCCTTCGCTGACCCAATACTTCTCCTGACCCCGCTCCATTCTGGCCCCGAGCTCGCTCCCGTCCTTCCCCAACCCGATTCTGTCCTTCCCCACTCCCCTCCTTCCCTGACCCCTCTCCAATCCTTCCCCGACCCCTCTCCAATCCTTCCCTGACCCAATACTTCTCCTGACCCCGCTCCATTCTGGCCCTGAGCTCGCTCCCGTCCTTCCCCAACCCGATTCTGTCCTTCCCCACTCCCCTCCTTCCCTGACCCCTCTCCAATCCTTCCCCGACCCCCGCTCCCTTCGCTGACCCAATACTTCTCCTGACCCCGCTCCATTCTGGCCCCGAGCTCGCTCCCGTCCTTCCCCAACCCGATTCTGTCCTTCCCCACTCCCCTCCTTCCCTGACCCCTCTCCAATCCTTCCCCGACCCCGCTCCCTTCGCTGACCCAATACTTCTCCTGACCCCGCTCCATTCTGGCCCCGAGCTCGCTCCCGTCCTTCCCCGACCCGATTCTGTCCTTCCCCACTCCCCTCCTTCCCTGACCCCTTCCATTCCTTCCCTGACCCCGCTCCCTTCCCTGACCCCACTCTATTTCTTCCCTGACCCAATACTTCCCCGAGCCCACTTAATTCCTTCCCTGACCCCGCACCCTGCTTCCGTCCTTCCACGTCCCCGCTCCCTTCCCCCCCAGTCCTTCCCTGACCCAGCTTCACTCCTTCCCTAGCCCCTCTCTGCCAATACCTCCACTGACTTTTACATTTATTTTTAAAATTGTTTCTATTTGTTTTATTTAAAAAAAAAAACAAAAAAAACATTGATTTATTTATTTTTTTACACTTGTGGTGGCTTTTGTCACTGACAGGTCCTCTTTATGGAGACATCATGGATCTATTAGACCCCTGATGTGTCTTCTGCCCTCCAAAGCAGCTAATCAAGTACCGATCATGCTTACTTAGCTGTAACAAAAAGGGAATGATGGTGTTCTGGCGAGCTGGTTCCTCCTATCGAGTTGGTTCCCTCCGGAGTGCGCAGGCGCGATCTGAGGCGACGGAAATCTCTGAGCGGAGACAGCTGTAGACGCGCTCGCTTCCAGTGCCCGATTATAGACGCCACCGATGCTTGGTAATGCACGGCGCTCTACACAGCAAGGGGCGGATGTGATATTGAGCAGTGCTTTTTTGGGGGATGGTTTTCTCAATAAAATAGACGTCTCATATCCGCCCCTTGCTGTATAGAGCGGCGTGTCCTATAGAGCGCCGAGTACAAGCAGGCATCGGCAGCGAGCGCGTCTAAGCTGACAATCAGCTGTTGAGGCTCGGAGATTTCCGTGGCGTCCAACCGCGCAGGCGCCGCGCCGTCAAGGCAGGAACCTATTCGATGGAGGGACCAGCCACGACATGACACCAGCTCTGAATCTTCGTCTCATTGATCACAGAGGAGATTAGGGACCGGATGTTCTTCCATCTCCTCTGCAAGAAGTCGTCCTCACTGCTTGGCTGGAAAACACCAGTACCGGATCTGATCCCGGTATTGAGCTCTTGCCGTGAGGACGTTTACATACAACAGATATAAGGTGGTTATACAGCCTATGTACTGGCCCAGTCTGCGCTCTCTGTGCTCCTGGAGGACTTATTACCAGTGGCGGTGCGTCTATAGAGGGCGCCGGAGCGCCGCCCCCTCTGGCTCTTGCACCGCCACTGATTACAATAACATAGATCCGTACATTGCATGACTCTATGTTATTGTTGTCGGCCGCTGGTCTATTCAGATGGCCAGCCTGATTAACCTGATTAACGGCAGCTGGTTGGCTGTACGGAAGTGAATATCAGAGCCAGCGGCTCCAAGTACAGCCCTCAGCCTTCTGGAAGCGTATCTAAGGGACGTACAGGGGGTGCGTTCCTCGGATAAGATTGACAGGCGTCTCAGCCAATCAGGTTCACAGGTTCTGTTTATCGGTAACCTGATTGGCTGAAGCGTCATAGAGGGTGGGAGAAGACATCGAGGGACATGGAAGGAGGATGGCTGACCCCAGAAAGGTAAGTGCCGGGCAGGGGAGGGGCATTTTACAGGGCACAGTGGCGACAATTAAACGGCACAGTGGCTGCATTTGATGGGCACAGTGGCTGCATTTGATGGGCACAGTGGCTGCGTTTGATGGGATGGCACAGTGGTGACAATTGATGGCACAGTGGCTGCGTTTGATGGCATGGCACAGTGGTGCGAATTGATGGCATAGTGGCTGCGTTTGATGGGCACAGTGGTGACAATTGATGGCACAGTGGTGACAATTGATGGGCACAGTGGTGACAATTGATGGGCACAGTGGTGACAATTGATGGCACAGTGGTGACAATTGATGGGCACAGTGGTGACAATTGATGACACAGTGGCTGCGTTTGATGGGATGGCACAGTGGTGACAATGGATGGCACAGTGGCTGCGTTTGATGGCATGGCACAGTGGTGCGAATTGATGGGCGCAGTGGCTGTGTTTGATGGCATGGCACAGTGGTGACAATTGATGGCACAGTGGTGGTGTTTGATGGCATGGCACAGTGGTGCGAATTGATGGCATAGTGGCTGCGTTTGATGGGCACAGTGGTGACAATTGATGGCACAGTGGTTGCGTTTGATGGGCACAGTGGTGACAATTGATGGCACAGTGGTTGCGTTTGATGGGCACAGTGGTGACAATTGATGGCACAGTGGTTGCGTTTGATGGGCACAGTGGTGACAATTGATGGCACAGAGGCTGCGTTTGATGGGCACAGTGGTGACAATTGATGGCACAGTGGCTGCGTTTGATGGGCACAGTGGTGACAATTGATGGGCGCAGTGGCTGTGTTTGATGGGCACAGTGAGGCTGCAATTTTTTTTCTTTTTTTGCGCCCCCCCCAAAAATTTGGAGCACCAGCTGCCACTGCTTATTACTGAAGTGCACATCATGCATTATAAGTCACTGAGGGACCCCCATATAGACCTGATTTACTAAAGACTGGACCAGTATTCCCTCCACCATCCAATCCTGGGAAATCCCACCGCATTGGGCTTCCTAAACTCAGGAAAACCGATGCGGTGTTACCGGGATCAGGTGGTCCGATCTCGCTCTGACATTCGATCTTCAGTCTCTCCGGTGGCAGATTTCCTGACCCTCCCGCAGATGATGCCACACCGGGGGTCCCAGAACAGGATGTGGCTTCATGGAAAATCCATTAATGTATAAACCCATCCCCCGCCAAAGGCAGCCCGACCCCTCCTGACCCCAGGCTGCTGCTAATGAGCCATATGTTGGAGCGCGCCGCTCCGCGCAGAGATAATGGCGCTCCGTCTTGTTGAATAACGAGGATGTGGCTTTTATGACCCCATGGAAGTCGCCGTCTATATATATATAGTTAGGGACAGGTTCAGATATTGGCGGACGCCGTCTGGCTGAGTTTGGGGGTCCCCTTAATTCCAGGTGTGTACTGCTGTTCCTAGCTCCACCCCTCTATGGCCATTTAAAGTGATACTAATGGTTCACTTTAAAAAAAGAACAAACATATACTTACCTCTACTGTGCAGTTAGTTGTGCACAGCGTGGCCCCAATCCTCCTCTTCTGGGGTCCCCCGGCGGCTCCTCCCCGCAAGAGCTAACCCCCCCTCTGGGAATCTCTCTCCCGAGAGGGTTAGCTTGCGGGCGCGTTCCTGTGTCATACAATTGGCGTCCATAGCCGCAGATTGTATGACTCGGCCCCCGCCCCCTGCGTCACTGGATTTTATTGACCGCAGAGGGAGCCAATGGCTGCACTGCTATCAATCTATCCAATGAAGAGCCGAGAAGCCGTGGAGAGAGCAACGCGGGATCGCACCCATGGAGATTCGGGGCTCAGGTAAGTAAAATGGGGGGGCTCAGGGGAGGCCGGTGACTGCCAGGTGTTTTTTCACCCTAATGCATTGGATGCACAAAGCTTTACAACCCCTTTAGGGACCGCCCCTTTTCTAACACTTTTTATTTACAAGTAACAATCTGTATTTTTTGCAAGAAATAATACACTTTAATTTTAATGCAAAAAAAAAACAAACAACACACTATGGCCCAGATTCACAAAGCACTTACGCCGACGTAAATCAAGTTACGCCGGCGTAAGTGCAAATGTGCGCCGGCGTATCTGTGCGCCAGACCCACAAACCAACATGCACCTAAAAACTGGCCACCCTCCCCCGACGTAGCTTACTCACCCCGGCGTAGCGCGGGCGCACTTTTCGTCTGGACGCATGTTGCTGCTCCCATTGATTAGGCATTCAAACATGCAAATGAGGGAAATGGGGCGATTCACGAGCGTACGCGCGCCCGGCGCATGCTGCCCGAGGTGCGCGTAAGTTGTACATCCGGCGTAAAGTTATTCCCCATAGAGGAGGCGCAACCCGGCAACAGACATGCAAAGGTCTGCCCCAGAGAACACAGGCCGGTGTATTGGGCGTACGTTACGTTCATGGCGTAGCTTAGGCGCTTGTGCCGGCGTGGTTGTGAGCATGCGCATAAGGGTGCTGTGCATGCTTCCATGTCACGGCGCATGCGCAGTTCATGATACGCCGGGCATAAAACACTGCCCCATGCTCGGACCATCATTTGCATGGGGTCACGCCCACTGCCACCAGCCTGCGCCATCGAAAATACGCTACGCTGGCGTATCTTGGTGAGCAATAGCTTGCTGAATACAGTGCTTGCCTCTCCGCGCTGCGCCGGCGTAGTGTACTGTGGGCCAGATTCAGGTAGAGTTAGGCTGGCGGATCAATGGATCCGCCAGCCTAACTGTCACTTTAAGCCGGCGTTTCTGTTTTCTGTAACCAGAAAACAAGAAACGCCGGGTTGGAGTTCCAATGCGATCGGCGCAATTGAATTTCGCCATCGCATCGTTACTTCAACTTAAAAATGGCGCCGGGGGCGTTCCCGCCGATTTACGCTCAAAAAATATGTTAATGAGCGGGAATCGGCAATTCACAATCTTTTTCGGGCGCGACGCAGTGACTTTACGACGTTTCCGGAAGCGATAAGCGGCGTAAAGATAAAGCAGCCCCCTAGTGGAGTATCCTATGTTAGGTATAGGCATCGTCATCGCGTCGGAAAAAAAACAAATCGCGTCGCTTGCGTAAAACATTCATGAATGGGGATGTGACGTCATTGACGTTCACTGACAGAATTTGGAGCATGCGCACTGGGATGCATTGACACTCGACGCATGCACAGTACGTTCGCCGCGGGATCGCGCCTAGTTATAATAATACACGCCCCCTACCCGCCCAATTTGAATTCCGCCGGCTCATTTGCGATGCGCTGCCGCAACTTTAGGAGCAAGTGCTTCATGAATAACAGCACTTGCTCCTAAAATTTCGGCAGAGTAACGTAAATGAGAAGCGTTACTCCAGAGCAAAGATGCGCCAATCTACCTGAATCTGGCCCTATGTGTGCGATATGCCGGAGTAAATGTGCGCCCAACTCTCTGTGAATCTGGGTCACAGTATATATATATATATATACACACAGAGTATACACAGTCCACACATATTCCTTGTACAGATTTAGGATCCCCCCCACTCTCGGGTTGGTCGGTTTGTGGCGTCTCATTGGACAGACGGAGCCGCGGAGGTGAAATACGACACTGTCTATTGTACGGGTTGCACGCGGCGCTCTGCGTTTCCTAGGAGATCCGGGGATTTCATTCTACAAAGGAGTTTTTTTTTTAATTGGAGAGCCATGGAAACCCCCAAGGGGGGAGGGGGGGGGGCGCCAGTCGTCTGTCACTCATAATGGGACTGCAGAGCCAGCCTGGTGTCAGACCGTACATGTCACACTTCGCTGAGTGACGGGTCTCATACAAGGCACTCCGGGGCACACGTGTGTATCGCTATTTTCAGTGTTGGATGGAGTGTGTCTTCCCTACAGCAGAGCTCCCAACTGTCCCTGATTTGGAGCAATGTCCCTCTGTCCCTCATTCCTCCTCATTTGTCCCTCATTTTGGTCTGATTTATATAAATGTATATAAAATGCACCTTTTATATATCAAAAAGTGTTTCCCAAAGATAAACCTTTCATCTGATGTATAAATTGCTACATTTGTAAATTCCAAAAGCCGATATAAAAGAATAGTAGTGCTAAAAACAGCACTTGTGGGTTTAACCAATCTTGTTTTTTTGTACAATTCTCCTTTAAGGGGGCGTGGCAAGGGGTGTGTCTTATGCCTGCATACTTTTGGTGATAGGTGTCCCTCATTACCATCTCAGAAAGTTGGGAGGTGTGCCTACAGTCAGGCATGGTGGGGGAGGGTCATGGTCTGGGGGCTGCATGAGTGCTGCCGGCACTGGGGGGCTACAGATCATTGAGGGGACCATGAATGTACTGTGACCTACTGAAGCAGAGCGTGATCCCTTCCCTTCAGAGACTGGACCACAGGCTCCACCCACTACAGAGAGTGACAGAAGGGGGCGGAGACCAGACCAATCCCCCGACACAAGAAGAGAGCTCAGCAGTGGGCGGTCTTTATACAGGAAGTCTCACACGTGATTTCTGCACAGATCTGGGAAGCACAAAGATTTGAGAAGAATTATCAGGCCCGGTGACGGGTTCTCTTTGCTCCTCCATGTAGATCTGTCCGGACATCACAAGGTGGATTTGGTGTCCCGGGAATGGTGAGCGCCGAAACACCAGACTTTCCATTTCGTGACAATGTAACCAATCAGAAGAGGGAGATTTCCTGCTGCGGATACATTATGTATCGATCTTTTATTCTTCTCCCCGCACAGGACGGATCATGGAGAACGAACGTTTATTTTCTGCTCAGTCCAACACGTGTCAATGATTTAGATCCCCTCCCCCAACCTCCTAATGAGCCTTCCGGACTCAACATTTCCCACAAATGAGGCGACTCGACGTCTCTAATTTCAGCTCCAGAGTGAGCGCCGATCGCGTTATTCTTTCCCACACTGACCGCATGATAGAAATCTGATACAATGTATAAAATCTGCACCCACCTCCCCCCAAGCACTCTATAGGGAGGTGCAGAGATCCAGCGTGGACATCGCGGGGTCTAAATAATGTATGCATAGATCCAGACCTGACCTCTTCCACCATCATAGATCCAGACCTGACCTCTTCCACCATCACAGATCCAGACCTGACCTCTTCCACCATCATAGATCCAGACCTGACCTCTTCCACCATCACAGATCCCGACCTGACCTCTTCCACCATCACAGATCCCGACCTGACCTCTTCCACCATCACAGATCCAGACCTGACCTCTTCCACCATCACAGATCCCGACCTGACCTCTTCCACCATCACAGATCCAGACCTGACCTCTTCCACCATCACAGATCCAGACCTGACCTCTTCCACCATCATAGATCCAGACCTGACCTCTTCCACCATCACAGATCCCGACCTGACCTCTTCCACCATCACAGATCCAGACCTGACCTCTTCCACCATCACAGATCCAGACCTGACCTCTTCCACCATCACAGATCCAGACCTGACCTCTTCCACCATCACAGATCCAGACCTGACCTCTTCCACCATCACAGATCCCGACCTGACCTCTTCCACCATCACAGATCCAGACCTGACCTCTTCTACCATCACAGATCCAGACCTGACCTCTTCTACCATCACAGATCCAGACCTGATCTCTTCTACCATCACAGATCCAGACCTGACCTCTTCCACAATCACAGATCCAGACCTGACCTCTTCCACAATCACAGATCCAGACCTGACCTCTTCCACCATCACAGATCCAGACCTGACCTCTTCTACCATCACAGATCCAGACCTGACCTCTTCTACCATCACAGATCCAGACCTGATCTCTTCTACCATCACAGATCCAGACCTGACCTCTTCCACAATCACAGATCCAGACCTGACCTCTTCCACAATCACAGATCCAGACCTGACCTCTTCCACCATCACAGATCCAGACCTGACCTCTTCCACCATCATAGATCCAGACCTGACCTCTTCCACCATCACAGATCCAGACCTGACCTCTTCCACCATCACAGATCCAGACCTGACCTCTTCTACCATCACAGATCCAGACCTGACCTCTTCCACCATCACAGATCCAGACCTGACCTCTTCTACCATCACAGATCCAGACCTGACCTCTTCCACCATCACAGATCCCGACCTGACCTCTTCCACCATCACAGATCCAGACCTGACCTCTTCTACCATCACAGATCCAGACCTGACCTCTTCTACCATCACAGATCCAGACCTGATCTCTTCTACCATCACAGATCCAGACCTGACCTCTTCCACAATCACAGATCCAGACCTGACCTCTTCCACAATCACAGATCCAGACCTGACCTCTTCCACCATCACAGATCCAGACCTGACCTCTTCCACCATCACAGATCCAGACCTGACCTCTTCTACCATCACAGATCCAGACCTGATCTCTTCTACCATCACAGATCCAGACCTGACCTCTTCCACCATCACAGATCCAGACCTGACCTCTTCCACCATCACAGATCCAGACCTGACCTCTTCCACCATCACAGATCCAGACCTGACCTCTTCCACCATCACAGATCCAGACCTGACCTCTTCCACCATCACAGATCCAGACCTGACCTCTTCCAATTCTTATTGCCCTGACAACAGTGGCGGTGCGTCCATAAAGGTGGTCCCCTGTAGGAGGGAAGGGAGACCCCGGCTTGGTCGGCACAGACGGCTCTTTTTCAGGGACCTTGTACTGTAGGAGGGAAGGGAGACCCCGGTTTGGTTGGCACAGACGGCTCTTCTCGAGGACCTTGCACTGTAGGAGGGAAGGGAGACCCCGGCTTGGTTGGCACAGACGGCTCTTCTCGAGGACCTTGTATTGTAGGAGGGAAGGTAGACCCCGGCTTGGTTGGCACAGACGGCTCTTCTCGGGGACCTTGTAGTGTAGGAGGGAAGGGAGACCCCGGTTTGGTCGGCACAGACGGCCCTTCTTGGGGACCTTGTACTGTAGGAGGGAAGGGAGACCCCGGTTTGGTTGGCACAGACGGCTCTTCTCGGGGACCTTGTATTGTAGGAGGGAAGGGAGACCCCCGGCTTGGTTGGCACAGACGGCTCTTCTCGAGGACCTTGCACTGTAGGAGGGAAGGGAGACCCCGACTTGGTTGGTACAGACGGCTCTTCTCGGGGACCTTGTATTGTAGGAGGGAAGGGAGACCCCGGCTTGGTTGGCACAGATGGCTCTTCTTGGGGACCTTGTACTTTAGGAGGGAAGGGAGACCCTGGTTTGGTTGGCACAGACGGCTCTTCTCGGGGACCTTGTAGTGTAGGAGGGAAGGGAGACCCCGGTTTGGTTGGCACAGATGGCTCTTCTTGGGGACCTTGTACTGTAGGAGGGAAGGTAGACCCCGGCTTGGTTGGCACAGACGGCTCTTCTCGGGGACCTTGTACTGTAGGAGGGAAGGGAGACCCCGGCTTGGTCGGCACAGACGGCTCTTCTCGGGGACCTTGTACTGTAAGAGGGAAGGGGAACCCCGGATAGGTCGGCACAGGCGGCTCTTCTCGGGGACCTTGTACTGTAGGAGGGAAGGGAGACCCCGAATAGGTCGGCACAGACGGCTCTTCTCAGGGACCTTGTACTGTATGGGGGAAGGGAGACCCCGGCTTGGTCGGTACAGATGGCTCTTCTCAGGGACCTTGTATTGTAGGAGGGAAGGGAGACCCCGGCTTGGTCGGCACAGACGGCTCTTCTCGGGGACCTTGTATTGTAGGAGGGAAGGTAGACCCCGGCTTGGTTGGCACAGACGGCTCTTCTTGGGGACCTTGTACTGTAGGAGGGAAGGGGGACCCCGGATAGGTCGGCACAGGCGGCTCTTCTCGGGGACCTTGTACTGTAGGAGGGAAGGGAGACCCCGAATAGGTCGGCACAGACGGCTCTTCTCAGGGACCTTGTACTGTATGGGGGAAGGGAGACCCCCGGCTTGGTCGGCACAGACAGCTCTTCTCGGGGACCTTGTATTGTAGGAGGGAAGGTAGACCCCGGCTTGGTTGGCACAGACGGCTCTTCTCAGGGACCTTGTACTGTATGGGGGAAGGGAGACCCCGACTTGGTTGGTACAGACGGCTCTTCTCGGGGACCTTGTATTGTAGGAGGGAAGGTAGACCCCGGCTTGGTTGGCACAGACGGCTCTTCTTGGGGACCTTGTATTTTCGGAGGGAAGGGAGACCCTGGTTTGGTTGGCACAGACGGCTCTTCTCAGGGACCTTGTAGTGTAGGAGGGAAGGGAGACCCCGGTTTGGTTGGCACAGATGGCTCTTCTTGGGGACCTTGCACTGTAGGAGCGAAGGGAGACTCCGGTTTGGTTGGCACAGACGGCTCTTCTCGGGGACCTTGTAGTGTAGGAGGGAAGGGAGACCCCGGTTTGGTTGGCACAGATGGCTCTTTTTGGGGACCTTGTACTGTAGGAGGGAAGGTAGACCCCGGTTTGGTTGGCACAGACGGCTCTTCTCGGGGACCTTGTACTGTAGGAGGGAAGGGAGATCCCGGCTTGGTCGGCACAGACGGCTCTTCTCGGGGACCTTGTACTCTAGGAGGGAAGGGGGACCCTGGATAGGTCGGCACAGGCGGCTCTTCTCGGGGACCTTGTACTGTAGGAGGGAAGGGAGACCCCGAATAGGTCGGCACAGACGGCTCTTCTCAGGGACCTTGTACTGTATGGGGGAAGGGAGACCCCGGCTTGGTCGGTACAGGCGGCTCTTCTTGGGGACCTTGTACTGTAGGAGGGAAGGGAGACCCCGGCTTGGTCAGCACAGACGGCTCTTCTCGGGGACCTAGTACTGTAGGAGGGAAGGAGGACCCCGGATAGGTCGGCACAGACGGCCCTTCTTGGGGACCTTGTACTGTAGGAGGGAAGGGAGACGCCGGATAGGTCGGCACAGACGGCTCTTCTCGGGGACCTTGTACTGTAGGAGGGAAGGGAGACCCCGGTTTGGTTGGCACAGACGGCTCTTCTCGGGGACCTTGTACTGTAGGAGGGAAGGGAGACCCCGGTTTGGTTGGCACAGACGGCTCTTCTCGGGGACCTTGTACTGTAGGAGGGAAGGGAGACCCCGGTTTGGTTGGCACAGATGGCTCTTCTTGGGGACCTTGTACTGTAGGAGGGAAGGTAGACCCCGGCTTGGTTGGCACAGACGGCTCTTCTCGGGGACCTTGTACTGTAGGAGGGAAGGGAGACCCCGGTTTGGTTGGCACAGATGGCTCTTCTTGGGGACCTTGTACTGTAGGAGGGAAGGTAGACCCCGGCTTGGTTGGCACAGACGGCTCTTCTCGGGGACCTTGTACTGTAGGAGGGAAGGTAGACCCCGGCTTGGTTGGCACAGACGGCTCTTCTCGGGGACCTTGTACTGTAGGAGGGAAGGGAGACCCCGGCTTGGTCGGCACAGACGGCTCTTCTCGGGGACCTTGTACTGTAAGAGGGAAGGGGGACCCCGGATAGGTCGGCACAGGCGGCTCTTCTCAGGGACCTTGTACTGTATGAGGGAAGGGAGACCCCGGCTTGGTCGGTACAGACGGCTCTTCTCAGGGACCTTGTATTGTAGGAGGGAAGGGAGACCCCGGCTTGGTTGGCACAGACGGCTCTTGTTGGGGACCTTGTACTGTAGGAGGGAAGGGAGACCCCGGATAGGTCGGCACAGACGGCCCTTCTTGGGGACCTTGTACTGTAGGAGGGAAGGGAGACCCCGGCTTGGTTGGCACAGACGGCTCTTGTTGGGGACCTTGTACTGTAGGAGGTCTCATCTCTTATCACTTCCTGGCAGACGCAGTGAAGAAAACGAGGAAATGACGGTGCGTTCCCGGAGCCGCTCTGCTGATTGTCCTTCTCTCTGTTTTTTGGCATTTTCCCCGAAGATAAATATTTGTGGTTAATTCCAGAAAACCGGCTTATCACTGAGGGGGAGGGGGGGGTGTCCACATAAAGAAGAACCCTACAGACCACGTTCCCTCATTACAGGGTGGCGGGATCCCCCCAACGAGGCCCGTTAGTCAACGGAACGAATACAAATTCATCCAAAGTTACAAATTATCCGAAATAACGAATTCCGCATCTAAGCAAATGGAACGGAAGAAATTAATAATAAAACGTTTTTATTGTTATTTATTATTATAAATTTGTTATTTTGGATAATTTGTAACTTCAGATAAATTGCTGGAGGTGGTCACCTCGTAACAGAAAAATTAGAAAGGAAATTCCAATACCGAGAATTTAATAGTTATTATTTCAAAATGTTTAATTTCCAAAAAATGTAATATTTGGAAAAATTTGTTAAAAAACGAGAGTGAGGCCTTGTACACACGAGGGAATATTTCCGCTGAACCTGGTCCGAAAAATCCGCTCGTGTGTAGGGGCAAACGGACCGTTTTGGTCGGATTCCTCCGGCGGAAAAATTTCAAAGCATGGCATGGAATTTTTCCGCCGGATAGCTGCCCGTCAGATATGTCCGCTGGTTAGTACGGCAAACCAGCGGACATATCTGCCCGCACATGCGTCGTATCCTGTGAATGGATCCGACTCATGCGCGCGGAAGTGTTTACTTCCTGTGGCGGTCACGTGGCGGTGTCAACGTCACTGCCGCGTCACCGCGCTGTCCGCCGGCGGGGAATTTGATCCGATGATGTGTACAGCCATCGGATCAAAGCAATCCGGCGGACAGATCCGATGGGAACGGTCCGATATATTACCTCGTGTGTACAAGGCCTCAGAGAGAGAGAGGATAGAGAGAGAGAGGATAGAGAGAGAGAGAGGATAGAGAGAGAGAGAGAGAGAGAGAGGAT
>CM056058.1:161467918-161472918 GCA_029574335.1 Rana kukunoris | reverse complement strand
TCTTCACTCTCTCTCTCGCTTCTCTCTCTCTCTTCACTCTCTCTCTCTCTTCACGCTCTCTCTCTCTCTCTCTCTCTCGCTCTCTCGCTTCACTCTCTCTTCACTCTCTCTCTCTCTCTCTCCTTCACTCTCTCTCTCTTCACTCTCTTCTCTCTCCACTCTCTTCTCTCTTCACTCTCGCCTCTCTCTTCACTCTCTCCTCTCTCTCGTACTCTCTCTCTCTCTCACTCTCTCTTCACTCTCTCTCTCTCTCCACGCTCTCTCTCTCTCTCACTCTCTCTTCACTCTCTCTCTCTCTCTCTTCACTCTCTCTCTCTCTCACTCTCGCTCTCTCTCTCTCTCTCTCTCTTCACTCTCTCACACACTCTCTCTCGCTCTCTCTCTCTTCACTCTCCTCTCTTTTCACTCGCTCTCTCTTTTCACTCTCTCTCTCTCTCTCTCTTCACTCGCTCTCTCTCTCTCTCTCTCTCTTTTCACTCTCTCACCACTCTCTCTCCTCTCTCTCTCTCTCTCTGCCTTTCACTCTCTCTCTCACTCTCCTCTCTCTCTCTCCTCTCTCCTCGCTCTCTCTCACTCCCCTCTCCCTCTCTCTCTTCACGCCCCTCTCCTCTCTCTCTTCACTCCCCTCTCCTCTCTCTCTTCACTCCCCTCTCCTCTCTCTCTTCACTCCCCTCTCCTCTCGCTCTTCACTCCTCTCTCCTCTCACACTCTCTCTCTCACTCTCCTCTCTCTCTTCACTCCTCTCTCCTCTCTCTCTCACTCCCCTCTCCTCTCTCTCTTCTCTCGCCTCTCCCTTCACTCTCTCCCTCTCCCCTCTCTCCTCTCTCACGCTCTCCACTCTCTTCTCTCTCTCACGCTCTCCTCTTTTCACTCTCTCCTCTTTTCACTCTCTCCTCTCTTCCTCTCTTCACTCTCTTCCTCTCTCTCTTTTTCGCTCTCTCTCTCTCACTCTCTCGCTCTCTCCACTCTCTCTTCTTGTTTCCACTCTCTCGCTCTCTCTCTCTTCACTCTCTCTCTCTCTCTCTCTCTTCACTCTCTCGCTCTCTCTCTCTCTCTTCACCTCGCTCTCTCTCTCTCTCTTCACTCTCTCTCTCTCTCTCTCTCTCTCTTTTCTCTCTCTCTCTCTCTCTTCACTCTCTCGCCCTCTTCACTCTCTCTCTCTCTCTCTCTTCACTCTCTCTCCCTCTCTCTCTCTCTCTCTTCGCTCTCCACACTCTCTCTCTCACTCTCCTCTCTCTCTTCACTCTCTCTCTCTCTCTCTTCACTCTTCACACACACACACACTACACTCCTCGCTCTCTCTCTCTCTGCTCTCTCTCTCTCTCTTCACTCTTCACACACTCTCTCTCTCTCTTCTCCACTCTCTCTCTCTCGTCACTCTCTCTCTCTCTCTCTCTCTCTTCCACTCTCTCTCTCTTCACTCTCTCTTCACTCTCTCTCTCTTCACTCTCTCCTCTCTCTCTTCACTCTCTCCTCGCTCTCTCTCTCTTCACTCTCTCCCTCTCTCTCTCTCTTCACTCTCTCATCACTCTCTCCACTCTCTCTTCACGCTCTCTCGCGTCACTCTCTGCACTCTCCACCTCTCTCCTCGAGCCTCTCCACTCTCTCTCTCTGCTCCACCCTCTCTCTCTCCCACTCTCTCTTCACTCTCTCACCACTCTCTCTCTTCTTTTTGTCACTCTCTCTCTCTTCACTCTCTCTCTTTTTTTCACTCTCTCTCGCTCTTTTTCACTGCCTCGTCTCTCTTGTTTCACTCTCTCTCTCTTTTTCACTCTCTCTCTCTCTTTTCTTCACTCTCTCTCTCTCTTTTTTCACTCTCTCTCTTTTCACTCTCTCTCACTCTCTCTCTCTCTCTCTTTCACTCTCTCTCTCTCTCTCTCGCTCTCTCGTCTTTGTCACTCTCTCACCACTCTCTCTCCTCTCGCTCTCTCACACACACACACACTCGCGCTCTCGCTCTCTCTCCTCTCGCTCTTCACTCTCACACACTCTCTCTCTTCACTCGCCACTCCTCTCTCTCTCTTCACTCCTCTCTCCTCTCTCTCTTCACTCCTCTGCTCTCTCTCTTCACTCCTCTCTCTATTCACTCCTCTCTCCTCTCTCTCTTCACTCCGCTCTCTCTCTCCCTCACTCTCTCCCTCTCTTCACTCGCTCTCTCTCTTCTCCCTCTCCCCTCTCTCCTCTCTTCTCTTCACTCTCTCTCGATCTCTCCTCTCTCGCTCCTTCCACTCTCTTCTCGCCACGCTCTCTCTCACCTCTCTCTCGCTCGCTCTCTCTCTCTTCTCTCGCGCTCGTCACTCTCTCCTCTCTTCTCTCTTTTTTCACTCTCTCCTCTTTCTCGTGTTTCACTCTCTCTCTCTCTTTTCGGGTCTCGACTCTCTCCTCTCTCGCTTTTCACTCTCTCCTCTTTCGCTCTCTCTGGTTGCACTCTCTCACCACTCTCTCTCCTCTCGCTCTCCGCTCGCTCTCTCTCCACTCCTCTCTCTCGCTTCTCTCTCTCTCTTTCTCTCTCTTGTCTCTCTCTCTTCACTCCTCTCTCTATTCACTCCTCTCTCCGCTCTCTCTCACTCCCTCTCCCTCGCTCTCTCTCCCTCTCTTCACTCTCGCTCCCGCTCCCCCTCTCTCCCTCGCGTCACTCGCTCTCTTTCTCTTCACTCTCTCCTCTCCGTTCTCTCTCGCCTCTCTCGCTCTCTTTTTCTCTCTCTCTCTCTCACTCTCGCTCTCGCTTCGCTTTTTTCTCTCTCTCTCCGTCTCTCTCGCTCTCTCTCTCCCTCGCTTTTGTCCTCTCGCTCTGTTTTCGCTCTCTCTCTCGTCTTTGGTGCTCGCTCGCTCTCTGCTCCCCCGCTCCCCCCAACACCCACATTCTCCCTACTCACCCACCACACTCACCCCCCCACCCCACACCAACATTGTCGGCGCTCCCCCCCCCCCCCCCCCCAAGAAGCAAAAACATCCAACCGCAATGGCAGGCTGACAACCCCAATATTATGCCCCCCCCCCCCGGGTTGGGGGGGTGTGGTCTCCAGCCAACACTGGAACATTGCCGCCACCCCTACACCCCATCCTCGGTTACCCCATGACACCATGCCAGTTGGGGCTATGATATGGAGTGCAGCTTCCTCCCCACCAAAGGGCTCCGCCCACATTCTGGGACCCCCATCAAGCATTTACCTGACAGGAGGATCACAGAGACAGGGCCGGCCTTACACTGGGGAGCCCAGGCTGCTACTTCACCTGAGCCCTTGTCCCTGGGGGCACCTGGGACTTACCTGTCCAAATACCCTCCATCACCATTGTAGTTTTATAACCAGGGCTGTCTTAATGAGGGGGCACACCTGGACACTGCCTAGGGGCCCTAGCTTCATGGGGGCCCCTGCACTTTCCCCAAAGCAGCTGGT
This sequence comes from Rana kukunoris, assembly GCA_029574335.1. NCBI lineage: Eukaryota > Metazoa > Chordata > Amphibia > Anura > Ranidae > Rana > Rana kukunoris. The sequence continues at coordinate 161,469,520 of CM056058.1, read as the reverse complement.
CCTTGAGCCCATGCTGTTCCCCTGAAATTGGGGGCCCCATGATGGCACTGAGAGTGATGGATACACAGGGGGGGGGCAGTCTGCCTCCTACCTACTTGATGTCTGTTTTCCTGCACTGTCATCATTGTAGGGGCCCCAGAGCATACACATGGGGGACACATAGAAATATATGATGGGGGGGAATAGAAATATATGATGGGGGGGCAAATAGAAATATATGATGGGGGGGGGCACATAGAAATATATGATGGGGGGGGGGACACATAGAAATATATGATGGGGGGACACATAGAAATATATGATGGGGGGACACATAGAAATATATGATGGGGGGGGGGGGGGGGGGGGGGGGGGGGGGGAGGGGGGGGGGGGGGGAAGGGGGGTGGGGGACACATAGAAATATATGAGGGGGGGGGGACACATAGAAATATATGATGGGGGAGGGGCTCTGAAATTTGACCACAAAGACGGAAAGGCACTTTCTTCTGATCCGGTGTCATGTGATCCGTGTCGGATCTTCTGTAGCCTGAAGGTAACAAAAGCAAATCACATTCCATTGGTGGGCGGGAGAGTCAGCTTACAGGGCGCTCCCAGCCAGCCAATCAACAGGCTGCTTTGATTTAAATGAGCCAATCACAGAGCATCATCACTGCGGGCGTCGCCCAACCTCAGACAATGGAGGAAAATCCGACACCCAATAATACCGGAGATAGGAAGAGCGACCAAAACCTTCCCAAATATCATCCGCCCCCTACTGCCCCCCCCCCAACTCAACACCCCCCTACTGCCCCGCCCCAACCCAACACCCCCCTACTGCCCCCCCCCCAACCCAACACCCCCCTACTGCCCCGCCCCAACCCAACACCCCCCTACTGCCCCCCCCCAACCCAACACCCCCCTACTGCCCCGCCCCAACCCAACACCCCCCTACTGCCCCCCCAAACACCTCCCTACTGCCCCGCCCCAACCCAACACCTCCCTACTGCCCCCCCAACACCTCCCTACTGCCCCGCCCCAACCCAACACCCCCCTACTGCCCCCCCAACAACCCCCTACTGTCCCCGCCCCCCCCCGCCCCAACCCACCAACAAACACCCCCCTACTGCCCCCCCAACACCCCCTACTGCCCCCCCCCCCAACCCAACACCCACCTACTGCCCCCGCCCCAACCCAACACCTCCCTACTGCCCCTCCCCCGAACCCAACACCCCCCTACTTACAGCCCCCCCCCAACACCCCCTACTGCTCCCCCCCCCACCCAACACCCACCTACTGCCCCGCCCCAACCCAACACTCCCCTACTGCCCCACCCCCACCCAATGCACCGTACACCCTGCCTTACTATGAAGGGTCTGTGCCCATTATGAGGGGTTCCCACCATCCCTGTGCCGAGTTCCCGGGTCATTGCATAGCCCTCTTTTGTGAATGCAATTACAGTCTGTGCTGGCCCAGCTCCTCTGCCCCTCCCCTCCCTACATAAACATTTACATGGATGCTGGGGGAGGGGTGAAGGGGATTTCTTTAGATGAGTCTGCAGAAATCACATCCAAGATGGCGGCTCCCAGCGGAGGTCTCGGGGTCTTTAGACGTTTACAGGAAAGA
>CM056058.1:161464091-161467818 GCA_029574335.1 Rana kukunoris | reverse complement strand
AAAGGGGGTGTCCATCCAGGCCCCTGGGGACCTCTGGGCCCCTTACAAAAAAGAAAATGGGGTTGCCATCCGGTACCCTGGGGACCTCCTGGCCCCTTACAAAAAAAAAAGGGGGGGTTGCCACCCGGGCCCCTGGGGACCTCCGGGGGCCCCTCACAGATGTACCCCGCTAATGGCAGCCCTGCCCGGAATGAAACTGACACAGCCCCCCCCCCCGGGGCCAATCTGATGCCCCCAAAAAAGGCCGCCACATCACCGCTTTACTCACTGACAGTACTTGTCCTGGCCGGGAATGCCTGGAGGAGCACAATCCCCGCCCCCTGCTTGTGATTGGAGAAATCATAAATCCCGCCTCTTGTGTCCAATCACTGTGCTGTGATTCGTTACAGCACAAGCTGATTTTTGGGAAGGGGGGGGTGTCCCTGAATTGGAAATGTGGTCAGCCTATGGCCAACCTGCTGTAGAGGGAAATGGAGGCAAGCAGGGGTGGACTGACCATTGAGTCACTCGGGCACTGCCCAAGGGCCCCATGCCACTAGGGGGCCCCATCAGGGTTGCCAGGCTCAGTAAAACCAGGGACAGTATGTAAAAATCTGTGTATTTTTTTACACCTGTCCCTGATATGTCCGAAACTGACATGCTTTTGATGTGAAAATCCCGAGATTTTGGCTGCCCCGCCTCTGCACTGCCTCCTAGCGTGGTGGCCATCTGTAAGCCCGGGGGCCCCATAATCTTCTATTGCCCGGGGGGGCCCCATGAGTTGTCAGTCCGCCCCTGGAGGCAAGACTAGAACAATGGAGGCTGTGAGTCCAATGTCCAGGGCCGCCATCATGAATTATGGGGCCCCTTACACAGCTCCAGGCCTGGGCCCCCTCGAGCACAGAGAACTGGGGGGGGGGAGGGTGCTGCTGCCTGAAATTGAGATTGAGAAGTGGGGGGGCCGGCGCAAATTGAGAAGCGGTTGGGGGGCCTTTACAAAAAAAAAAGAAATAAAGAAAAATATAGATTAAAAAAATATATATTAAAAAAGGGGGTTGCCATCCAGGGCCCTGGGGACCACTGGGCCCTTTGATTAAAAAAATATATATATATATATAAATAATTTACAAAAAAAGGGGGGTTGCCATCTGGGACCTCTGAGCCCTTTGATAAAAAAAAAAGAAAAGAAGAAACCTCTGGGCCCTTTAATAAAAAAATAAAATATATATATAAAAAATATAAAAAAATAAACATTTATAAAAACGAAAAAAAGGGGGGGGGGGTTGCCATCCAGGACCTCTGGGCCCTTCTGCCGATCTATATAGATATATATATATATAAAAAAAATAAACATTTATAAAAAAAAAAAAAGGGGGGGTTGCCACCCGGGCCCCTTACAGGTGTCCTCTGGGCCCTTTAATAAAAAAAAATGATATATATATATATATATATATAGATAGATCTGCCGATCTATATAGATATATATATATATATATATAAAAAAAAATAAACATTTATAAAAAAAAAAAGGTGGGGGGGTGGTTGCCACCCGGGACCCTTACAGGTGTCCTCTGGGCCTTTAATAAAAAAAAATCTATATATATATATATATATATTATATATATATATATATAAAGATCTGCCGATCTATATAGATATAGATATTATATATATATATATATATATATATCTATATATATATATATAAAATAAACATTTATAAATAAAAAAAAAGGGGGGGGGGTTGCCACCCGGTCCCCTTACAGGTGTTCCTCTGGGCCCTTTAATATATATATATAATTCTATATAGAAAGATCTGGCCGATCTATATAGAATAGATAATATATATTATATATTATATATTATATCTATTATATATAAAAAATAAACATTTATAAATAAAAAAAAAGGGGGGGGTTGCCACCCGGGCCCTTACAGGTGTACTGCCTGTACCCCCCTGATGGCGGCTCTGCCAATGTCTATCTGATTTCAGAATATTGGACTGGGTCAGGAACCGATCTCCTGTGTCTGCCGATCTTCCCATGAGCCCGCCTTCCGATATGAAATTCCGGCGTGGAGAAGTGATTAGAGATACTTCATCTGTGCGTCCCCGCGCCGCGCATTAACGTAATGTATGGTTCTCATTCTGTATGCGACGCCCAAAATGCTATTTTAATAGGATTAATGATGAGGGAAGAATGCGGCTCCGCTTCTTATTTTGTAGAGAATTACAGAGACAATAATAAGCTGCTAAGAAATATAAAAAACATAAAATCTTTGCAGCAGAATTCTGGTGAAGTGACAAGAATGATAACCGAGCTGAAGAAAGGACTCTCCCCCTGGAGGGATTAATCTGCCCTGCGTTGTTCGGGGGCGGGCCGCTTGCACTCCCTCCAGCCTTGGCCTACTTGTGACGGGCTGACCCGGGATTTACCATTGGCGCCGGTCCAAGGTTAACCCCTTCCATACCGGGGGGGGGGGGGGCACTTATACACCCTTCCTGCCCAGGCCAATTTTCAGCTTTCGGCGCTGTCGCACTTTGAATGACAATTGCGCGGTCGTGCGACGTGGCACCCAAACAAAATTGCCGTCCTTTTTTCCCCACAAATAGAGATTTCTTTTGATGGTATTTGATCACCTCTGCGGTTTTTTTATTTTTGCGCAACAACTTAAAAGAGACAGAGAATGTTGAAAAAATAAAGTTTTTATTTTTTCTGTTTTTTTTTTTGTAAATAAGTACGTTTTCTTCTTCAGTTACGGGCACTGATATGGCGGCACTGATGGGCACCGATGACGTGGCACTGATGGGTACTGATAAAGGCAGCACTGATGGGCACTGATAGGCAACACTGGTATGCGACACTGGTGGGCACTCATAGGCAGCACTGATGGGCACTGATAGGTGACCCTGGTATGCGACACTGATGGGCACTCATAGGCGGCACTGATGGGCACTCATAGGCAGCACTGGGCACTCATAGGCAGCACACTGGGCACTCTGGCGGACTGCATGCCACTCATAGGCGGCACACCCCATGGGCGCATTATGTCTGGCACTGATGGGCACTAATAGGTGGGCACTTGGCATGGATAAGCTCTGAGGGGTGGCACTGATGGACACTGAGGTGTGGCACTGATGGACACTGAGGGGTGGCACTGATAGACACTGAGGGGTGGCACTGATGGATACTGAGGGGTGGCACTGATGGATACTGAGGGGTGGCACTGATGGAACAGCTGGGCATCACTTATTTATTTACACATTTTTGACAGTGCCCATGTTGCCAGTCAAAGCCCATTTGTGGGCAGTGATTGGCATCTATTGTATTTTTTTTTTTTACCTGGCCATCAACATGTTGCCCCCATCCCTGGTGGTCCTGGTGGCTTCCCTGGTGGTCCAGTGTGGGCATCTGAGGGGGGGCTGCACTGATAAACAATCAGCGCGAATCCCCCCTGTCAGGAGAGCCGCCGATCGGCTCTCCTCTACTTGCATCTGTCAGACGTGAGTGAGGAAGAGCCATCAACGGCTCTTCCTGTTTAGATCGTGATCTGCCGTGATTGGACACGGCTGATCACTGGGTAAAGAGCCTGCGCCGGAGGCTCTTTACCGAGATCGGAGATGCAGGGTGTCAGACTGACACACCGCATCACCGATCGGCGCGCGCCGGCATGTTATCCTGCTGGACGTCAATAGACGTCCAGTCAGGATTACAGAACCACTTCCCGGACGTCCATTTACTATTGACCG
>CM056058.1:161304091-161456591 GCA_029574335.1 Rana kukunoris | reverse complement strand
CTTCATTGGCCGGGGACACATGGATCCTAATTACATAGTTAGTCCATCCAGTCCAACCACAAAAAAATAAATAAACAAACAAAATAAAAAACAGAGTACAATCCCATATACCCAACTGCATATTCCAGGATTTTGTTTTTGAATTCCATTTTTTTATTTTTATTATTTCCTGTTTTATATGTATTTTTCTCTACATTTGCAGTCGGGTCTAGCTGTCCAACTGTATCAAAACACATTGCACATGCCTAGTGGCCATGTTCCTACATACAATATTCATTCGCTTTTCTAACACAACGCTGAGTAAACTGTGAGCCCCCATCATGGCGCCCGCTGTTCACCTTTTTTGGATGCCGATCAGAGCCTATAGCTCTAATCAGGTGCTTTCATAAAAATACACCCGCCGCTGTAATTCAGGCTCCCGGCGCCTGAAAAGGGGGGGGTGGCAGCGGCGACCATAGATAGAATCATGGAGTGCATGAATCTATCTATTGTGATAGACAGGTGGCAGGAGAAAGGCGGCGGCGCCCATTCGCCCCTTATGGATGCACTGCCACTGGTGACAACGTTCCTACATACAGTGAGACCAGGCAGGGTGGCTACATTCCTACATACAGAGGGACCAAGGCAGGGTGACTACATTCCTACATACAGAGGGACCAAGGCAGGGTGGCTACATTCCTACATACAGGGGGACCAAGCAGGGTGACTACATTCCTACATACAGAGGGACCAAGGCAGGGTGACTACATTCCTACATACAGAGGGACCAAGGCAGGGTGACTACATTCCTACATACAGTGAGACCAGGCAGGGGGGCTACATTCCTACATACAATGAGACCAAGGCAGGGTGGCTACATTCCTACATACAGTGAGACCAGGGCAGGGGGGCTACTTTCTTACATACAGAGGGACCAAGGCAGGGGGGCTACTTTCTTACATACAGAGGGACCAAGGCAGGGTGACTACATTCCTACATACAGAGTCACCAAGGCAGGGGGGCTACATTCCTACATACAGTGAGACCAAGGCAGGGTGACTACATTCCTACATACAGAGGGACCAAGGCAGGGTGGCTACTTTCTTACATACAGTGGGACCAAGGCAGGGTGACTACATTCCTACATACAGGGGGACCAAGGCAGGGGGGCTACATTCCTACATACAGAGTCACTAAGGCAGGGGGGCTACATTCCTACATACAGTGAGACCAAGGCAGGGTGACTACATTCCTACATACAGAGGGACCAAGGCAGGGTGGCTACTTTCTTACATACAGTGGGACCAAGGCAGGGTGACTACATTCTACATACAGGGGGACCAAGGCAGGGGGGCTACATTCCTACATACAGAGGGACCAAGGCAGGGTGACTACATTCCTACATACAGTGAGACCAAGGCAGGGTGACTACATTCCTACATACAGAGGACCAAGGCAGGGTGACTACATTCCTACATACAGAGGGACCAAGGCAGGGTGACTACATTCCTACATACAGAGGGACCAAGGCAGGGTGACTACATTCCTACATACAGAGGGACCAAGGCAGGGTGACTACATTCCTACATACAGAGGGACCAAGGCAGGGTGACTACATTACTACATACAGAGGGACCAAGGCAGGGTGACTACATTCCTACATACAGAGGGACCAAGGCAGGGTGGACTACATTCCTACATACAGAGGGGCAGGGGGCTACATTCCTACATACAGGGGGACCAAGGCAGGGTGACTACATTCCTACATACAGAGGGACCAAGGCAGGGTGACTACATTCCTACATACAGTGGGACCAAGGCAGGGTGACTACATTCCTACATACAGAGGGACCAAGGCAGGGGTGACTACATTCCTACATACAGAGGGACCAAGGCAGGGTGACTACATTCCTACATACAGAGGGACCAAGGCAGGGTGACTACATTCCTACATACAGAGGGGACCAAGGCAGGGTGACTACATTACTACATACAGAGGGACCAAGGCAGGGTGACTACATTCCTACATACAGAGGGACCAAGGCAGGGTGACTACATTCCTACATACAGAGGGGCAGGGGGGCTACATTCCTACATACAGGGGGACCAAGGCAGGGTGACTACATTCCTACATACAAGAGAGGGACAAGGCAGGGTGACTACATTCCTACATACAGTGGGACCAAGGCAGGGTGGACTACATTCCTACATACAGAGGGACCAAGGCAGGGTGACTACATTCCTACATACAGAGGGACCAAGGCAGGGGGGCTACATTCCTACATACAGAGGGACCGAGGCAGGGTGATTACATTCCTACATACAGGGGGACCAAGGCAGGGTGATTACATTCCTATATACAGAGGGACCAAGGCAGGGGGGCTACATTCCTACATACAGAGGGACCGAGGCAGGGTGATTACATTCCTACATACAGAGGGACCAAGGCAGGGTGACTACATTCCTACATACAGGGGGACCAAGGCAGGGGGGCTACATTCCTACATACAGAGGGACTAGGAGGGACTTTTTAGAGTCAGGAATAATAACTTGAACTGCATTTTCTTTTTTTAGACCAGAATTTAGTGACACTTTAACTGCCAATACTTTCACATTTGACTGGATTGTAATGTGAAACTTTTTAGCTGGGTTGATTGGAAGTGTGATCTTCAGTCACTGCACCCGATACATAGTAAGCGTAAAAGTCACGCTACGCTGTGAGTCAGTAATTAGAAGACGCAGCTCGTTCTCGTATGTTATTTCTGATCATGCTTAGAGTCATTGACGACTAACACTCCGCGGTTTTTAATTTGCGTCACACATTCACAGATGTGCCAGGTGCGATTCTTCCACGGGAGGAATCCGACAATCGGGTGAAGATAGTATTGGGCTCCATAGGATGTGACTCGCACCATTCCCTACGTGAGAATCACAACTCCGGCACGTCTCATTTGCCAGAAGATAAAGTTCTATAAATTATTACTGGATAAATGTCACAATTATACAATCAGTTCCAAAACTCCGTCTTTTCATGGTGGAAATACTGAAGTTTAGAACTTAGAATTTAAAATTTAAGGGAAAACTTTACTGATCAGAATGCCACCCCTCACCAGTGGCGGCTGGTGCTCAACATTTTTGGGGGGCGCAAACCAAAAAAAATATCAAAAAAACAATTGCAGCCTCATTGTACCCATTAAACGCAGCCACTGTGCCATCAATTGTCACCACTGTGCCATCAATTGTCACCACTGTGCCATCAATTGTCAGCACTGTGCCATCAAACGCAGCCACTGTGCCATTAATTGTCACCACTGTGCCATCAATTGTCACTACTGTGCCCATCAAACGCAGCCACTGTGCAATCAATTGTCACCACTGTGCCATGCCGTCAAACGCAGCCACTGTGCCATCAATTGTCACCACTGTGCCATCAATTGTCACCACTGTACCATCAATTGTCACCACTGTGCCCATCAATTGTCACCACTGTGCCCATCAATTGTCACCACTGTGCCCATCAATTGTTACCACTGTGCCATCAATTGTCACCACTGTGCCATCAATTGTCACCACTGTGCCCATCAAACGCAGCCACTGTGCCAATCAATTGTCACCACTGTGACATGCCATCAAACGCAGCCACTGTGCCATCAATTGTCACCACTGTGACATGCCATCAAACGCAGCCACTGTGCCATCAATTGTCACCACTGTGCCATCAATTGTCACCACTGTGCCATGCCATCAAACGCAGCCACTGTGCCATCAATTGTCACCACTGTGCCATAAATTGTCACCACTGTGCCATGCCATCAAACACAGCCACTGTGCCATCAACTGTCACCACTGTGCCATGCCATCAAACGCAGTTACTGTGCCCATCAATTGTCGCCACTGTGCCAATTGTCCCCACTGTGCCCTTTAATTGTCGCCACTGTGCCAATTGATGCCACTGTGCCCTTTAAGTGTCACCACTGTGCCCTTTAATTGTCGCCACTGTGCCAATTGATGCCACTGTGCCCTTTAAGTGTCATCACTGTGCCCTTTAAGTGTCGCCACTGTGCCCTTTATTTGTTGCCACTGTGCCAATTGATGCCACTGTGCCCTTTAAGTGTCATCACTGTGCCCTTTAAGTGTCGCCACTGTGCCCTTTAATTGTCGCCACTGTGCCTATTGTCGCCACTGTACCCACTGATGCCACTGTGCCCTTTAATTGTTGCCACTGTGCCCATTGTCGCCACTGTGCCCATTGTCGCCACTGTGCCCTGTAAAATGCCCTCCCCCTGCCGGCACTTACCTTTCTGGAGGTCAGCCATCCTCCTTCCACGTCCCTCGATGTCTTCTCCCGCCCTCGATGAGGCTTCAGCCAATCAGGTTGCCGGTAACCAGAACTGGTGGACCTGATTGGCTGAGACACCTGTCAGTCTCAGCCAAGGAACGCACCGCCGGTATGTTCCGATTATAAGCATTCAGAAGCCGACCAGAGCTCTGAGGGCTGTACTCGGAAAGCCTATCAGAGCCGCCGGCTCTGATAGGCACTTCCACACAGCCAACCAGCGGCCGTTATTCAGGTGGCTGGCGCTCACCATCCGGCCGGCCATCTGAATAGTCGGTGGCAGCGGCGAAAATACATAGATTCATGCAATGCATAAATCTATGTATTTCAGTGGCGGTGCAAGATTTAGAGGGGCGGCGCTCCGGCGCCCTCTATGGACGAACCGCCACTGACCCTCACAGACAGTTAAGTGGTACTTGTTGTCATTCTTCTTGCTTTGGCAGATCCCATTGGACCTGCAGCCATTCAGACACCATCAAACGAGAGGTCAATCAGCCACAGCTGAAGGAACCCCTTGTAATCTCTTGAGGAACCTTAGGATTCCATTGGACCCTGGTTGAGAATGGCCGCTTTAAGAAGCCAACGAGTTCTTCCTCCAACTATACTCCCCTCAAGCTTGAAATGCCAGTTTTGGGTGGGACTGACACCTACCTATAAATCACACAAATAAGAGCTTTATGTAGCGAGTGGCCCAGATTCCCGATGCCTTGATTAATGGCTCGCCGTCGCCACGCACTTCCACATAGATCTTGAGGCAGCCTACAACGTCAATACATCTACTTATCTTTGGCTATTGATTGTGTGCTTTTAAGTTTAAGTGGCACTATATGAGATTAAAGTGTTTCTTCAAGGTAATAAAGATTGTCATTTAAGAAAAAGCCACACGGACAGGGATGTATTTTTAATGTGTCTTTGACCTTACATGCCTCGCGAGTACGACGGAATCCATAGCAGGTAAAGCATTAGTTACGAGACGCGCGGTTCCTCATGGCACGCTCTATTAGCGGATGAACAAAGATCGATATTTACTAAATAATTATTTTTGAGGAATTAATGTGATGTTTTCACCTTTACTAGTAGATGAGCTGATACAGCGGAAGGGCTGGCAGGGAGGGCGGCATCTTCAAGCTTAGGTTGATGGGATAAAAGGGTGCGATGCCATTATCTCAATGAACCATCTTCTTGGAGGCGGGGCTGCTCTCCTGTTGAGTTTTGTTGAGTTGTTTGTATATGGAGAATTTTTTTTTTTGGATGCTTTTTTAGTTTGAAGATGGAATTTTCATCTAAGCCAGTGGTCCCCAAACTGTGGCCCGAGTGCCGGATGTGGCCCTTTGCTTGCCTTTTTCCGTCCCTGGGTAGGGATGGACTGGTTATTGGGACTACCGGGAGTTTCCCGGTGGGCCGATGGCTCAGTGGGCCGGCTTCAGTGACAACAGACCGCCACCCCCCCTCCGCTCCTCTGTCTCTCCCTCTTCACAGTGCTCACCTGGGAGGAACAGAGAAGGAGGAGTAGGACCAGAAGGAGCACGGGGGAGGGGACAGACAGCTGACTCAACAGCTATGGCCTGGGAGTTTCTCATTTCTGCCTAATCTTGTCCCATGGGGGGGCGCCAAAGTGATTCTTTGCCTCGGGTGAAATAATGTCTAGCTTCCCCACTGGTACTGTTTATAAGGCCACGTACACACGATCAGACCAAACTGATGAGACCGTTGTAACGGAACTATGTATTCTGCCTGTACATCTATAATAAATCATGCAGTGGGATATTATGAGGTGTAAATATCCTCTGTCTGTCTAGATGTAGATTGGAACTGAATCAGCCTGGTTCCTAAAACCTCTCCTTAGGTATGCTAATGCACCTGTCTATCCCCAAAGGTTAATTGATCTATTGTGTGTGTGTGAAAGACCTGTGTTTATCCTTAAGAGATGGTGTATTGTATTCCAAATTAGCAGTCTCCGGTCAGGTGTATTGAAATAGCATGTCACTTGTGTTCAGAAGAACTGTCAGGCTTTGCGGTGCCGAAATGTTTAGCTACTGATGGGATTATCTGTGATTGAGTATTGTTCTGGGGGTTGATTGAATTCTACTGATAAAGGAATGTGGCTTCTTTGGCCTGGTGCCAGGGTGTCTACCTTGGGGCCCCCCTGTGGAGGGAGGGGGCGGAGTGTTCCATTGTTCCTTGATTACTCACAAGCTTGTAACTATATGTAAACCAAGAGATGTACCATTAAAGATAGTCTACTTGACCCGTCAAAACGTAGCCCCGTCTCGTTCTTGAAAGGGCATGCGATGGGATATTTATTCTGTTCATTTTACAACTGGACCTGACTCTCCCCCTGGCTCTCGTGGATGAGCTTATACTGGACTTACTTGCATAGCAACTTGCCAGGGAAAAGGACGTCTCCAACAGCTGTTACCCTCTCCCTACTTGGGTAGCCGTTACAACCGTTTTCATGGGACCACCGCTGAAGTGGTCTGATGGTCTGATGTGCATACACACCATCAGTCCAAAATCCCATCGGGCCAGAACGCGGTGACGTAGAACACAACGGCGCGCTGAAAAAAACGAAGTTCAATGCTTCCAAGCATGCATTGACTTGATTCTGAGCATGCGTGGGTTTTTGGTCCGATGCTTTTGTGTACTAACCATCGTTTTGGTCCGACGGACAGGTGTCCATCGGACAGATTTTAAAGCAAGTTTTAAAACTTTGGTCCGATGGACAACGGGCCGATGGGCCGTACACACGATCAATTTGGTCCGATGAAACTGGTCTTCAGGCCAGCTTCATCGGACCGGTGTGATCGTGTGTACACGGCCTAAGAGTACCCGTACCAGCCGTTCTACTCTAATAAAGTAGAACGACTAGTGGCTAGTGAAGAGGGAGAGGGGGCTTGGGTGGCTTGGGGGGGGGGGCGTGAGTTGTCTGCTGCCTTAGGAGAGACCCGTCAAAGTGGGCCAGTCTGGATGAAGTCCAGGGCCAAATTTTTGTCCCAGTCCAGCCCTGCCCTTGGGGCACTATTTCTCCCATTGATAAGAGACACTATTCTGCCACCAACAATGGGGAACCATTTCTCCAACGGATACCAAAAATGAGGTACTATTCATCCCTATGATACCAAGGACTGGGCACTATTCCTCCCCCTAATAGTGGCAATGCTTACTCCCACTGATGCCAGGAAAAGTTCCACTCCCGCTGGCCATAGTCTGGCCCTCATAGAATCTGAAGGACAATAAACCGGCCCTTTGTTTAGAATGTTTGGAGACCCCTGATCTAAGCTATAAACCCTCCACTTCACACAACTTCAGGTTTGGTATGACGGCTCACCAGAAGACCTGACTGGTTCAAATCTTGAAGTAAGAAATTCCGATACGCTAGAGACGACATTATTGCTGTTTGCAGTCAGTACTGCAGATTCAATTCGATTCGATTTACAAATAAATAATAATTGTCAACATATGCTCTTACTAAACCTAAAATCTATATTATTGCAATAAAGTCACGATACAAATGGCCATAGCAACACAGAATGGTTGATGGGATTACAGGTGAGAAGGGAATTGATGGGATTACAGGTGAGAAGGGTTGATGGGATTACAGGTGAGAAGGGTTGATGGGGGATTACAGGTGAGAAGGGTTGATGGGATTACAGGTGAGAAGGGTTGATAAGATTACAGGTGAGAAGGGTTGATGGGATTACAGGTGAGAAGGGTTGATGGGATTACAGGTGAGAAGGGTTGATGGGATTATAGATGAGAAGGGTTTATGAGATTACAGGTGAGAAGGGTTGATGGGATTACAGGTGAGAAGGGTTGATAAGATTACAGGTGGGAAGGGTTGATAAGATTACAGGTGAGAAGGGTTGATGAGATTACAGGTGAGAAGGGTTGATGGGATTATAGATGAGAAGGGTTGATGAGATTACAGGTGAGAAGGGTTGATGGGATTACAGGTGAGAAGGGTTGATGGGATTACAGGTGAGAAGCGTTGATGGGATTACAGGTGAGAAGCATTGATGGGATTACAGGTGAGAAGGGTTGATGGGATTACAGGTGAGAAGGGTTGATGGGATTACAGGTGAGAAGGGTTGATGGGATTACAGGTGAGAAGGGTTGATGGGATTACAGGTGAGAAGCGTTGATGGGATTACAGGTGAGAAGGGTTGATGGGATTACAGGTGAGAAGGGTTGATGGGATTACAGGTGAGAAGGGTTGATGGGATTACAGGTGAGAAGGGTTGATGAGATTACAGGTGAGAAGGGTTGATGGGATTACAGGTGAGAAGGGTTGATGAGATTACAGGTGAGAAGGGTTGATGGGATTACAGGTGAGAAGGGTTGATGAGATTACAGGTGAGAAGGGTTGATGGGATTACAGGTGAGAAGGGTTGATGAGATTACAGGTGAGAAGGGTTGATGGGATTACAGGTGAGAAGGGTTGATGGGATTACAGGTGAGAAGGGTTGATGGGATTACAGGTGAGAAGCGTTGATGGGATTACAGGTGAGAAGGGTTGATGGGATTACAGGTGAGAAGGGTTGATGGGATTACAGGTGAGAAGGGTTGATGGGATTACAGGTGAGAAGGGTTGATGAGATTACAGGTGAGAAGGGTTGATGGGATTACAGGTGAGAAGGGTTGATGAGATTACAGGTGAGAAGGGTTGATGGGATTACAGGTGAGAAGGGTTGATGAGATTACAGGTGAGAAGGGTTGATGGGATTACAGGTGAGAAGGGTTGATGGGATTACAGGTGAAAAGGGTTGATAGGATTACAGGTGAGAAGGATTGATGGGATTACAGGTGAAAAGGGTTGATGGGATTACAGATGGGAAGCGTTGATGGGATGACAGGTGGGAAGGGTTGATGGGATTACAGGTGAGAAGCATTGATGGGATTACAGGTGAGACGGGTTGATGGGATTACAGGTGAGAAGGGTTGATGGGATTACAGGTGAGAAGGGTTGATGGAATTACAGGTAGGAAGGGTTGATGAAATTGCAGGTGAGAAGGGTTGTTGGAATTACCGGTGAGAAGGGTTGATGAGATTACAGGTGAAAAGGGTTGATGAGATTACAGGTGAGAAGGGTTGATGAGATTAGATGAGATTACAAGTGGGAAGGGTTGATGGAATTACAGGTGGGAAGGGTTGACGGGATGACAGGTGGGAAGGGTCGACGGGATGACAGGTGGGAAGGGTTGACGGGATTACATGTGGGAAGGTTGATGGAATTACAGGTGGGAAGGGTTAATTGGATTAAAGGTGGGACGGGTGGATGGGATGACAGGTGGGAAGGGCTGATGAGATTACGGGTGAGAAGGGTTGATGAATAGCGCATAACAAACGTGGTACCTGAACATACATAGAAAGAAAGCTGCTCTCCCGACCAGTCCATCAAACCACGCCCTGGAAAATGAGCAGGATTCAAGCCTCTGCGCCGTGCAATACTGCATTTGGCCAGAGGTGAGGGGGGGGGGCGCTAAAGCTAATTGGAGCCGTTCAGAAATACTCAGAAACACTCAAATACTCCATTCCCGGGGTGTTTTCTGAGCCTTTCAGAGAGTTTCCAAATGCAGCCCAACGGTTTCCGAGTCTCTCCGGGCGCCCCCATCCCATCTGGCCACATGCGGTATTGCATTCCATAGAAGTCAATGTGGAACAAAGTATTTTCGTTTTCATTGACTTCTATGGGGAAACTCGCTTTGATATGCGAGTGCTTTGGATTACAAGCATTCTCCTGGAACAGATTTTGCTCGTAATCCGAGGTCCCCTGTACAATCTGGATTTAAAAATGTTAACACTATAAACAGAAGAATGATGTAATAGTTGAATTTTTTTTTTTTCAAAATAAGACGAGCAGACATTGAACTTTGCCAAAGCATTTGATTCCGTTCTTCAATCACAGACAGATTATGTGTACGTTGTGTTCTGTAGGTTTTTCCTGTGACTGGATAGAAAACGGCCACAATGGCGGTATTCAGAGAGTCGTGACCGACGATTCCAACCTACGAATGGTCTGAAGCTGTAAAGTGGTGTCACCCAAAGTACAGCTTTGCAAACATTCCTCCTAAACTTCATAAATGGTGGAGAATTTGAGGTTCAAAGTATAATTTCTGTGCTTGCAGAAAACACAGAGCCATGCATTGTAATAATGTCCTTCCAAAGATGTCGGATTCATGGTAATGACTTGCTGTTTTGCTTGCGTCTATCTAGCAAGGTTACTTTGCGGTATAAGCAAGGAAGCTCCGACCCATACAGCGGCTAAATGGGCTTTTACTGAACAAAAATGCCGTACAAACGAAACTATAACAATATTAGAAATACAAGTACAAGGCTGACAGATATCAATAGCAAGATGTCTAGCAGATAAGCAGAAACTATGCTCTGTAACAGTAGAAATACGCTTAACCACTTGCCGACCGTGTAACGAAGATTTACATCGGCAGAATGGCTCCCGTGCAGGGATGGACTGGCCATCGGGACTACCGGGGGATTCCCGGTGGGCCGATGGCTCAGTGGGCCGGTCGGAAGTCTTTTTACCATTGCCTTGTTTTTAAATCTCCTTTTTACTTGAGTTCTCCCACATCGCCACTGGTGCAACGCCAACTCCTTCCTACCGTATATACTTGAGTATAAGCCGAGTTTTTCAGCACATTTTCTGGTGCTGAAAGTGCCCCCCTCGGCTTATACTCGAGTCACCTTTTTGTGCCTGATCTCCCAGACTTTGAGGACCCAGTAAGAGCCCGTTGTAGGTCCCCTGGACCTAGAACTTGGCACACATGTAGCTGTTTTTTCTCCTCTACAAGTGTGCAAAGTTTGTTGTCTGGGGGACCTAGGGCAGGGGAGCACCGATTTTTTAAAGGCGGGCACCCCTTCCATAGACTCCCATGTTAAACAGTAATTTCTCTGGTGATTTTGGGGACCCAGTACCAGATGGTCGTAGGTCCCCTGGACCCGGAACCTGCCACACATGTAGCCCCAGTTTTCCTCTACAAGTGTTCAGAGTTTGCTGTCCATGGAACCTACAGCCGGGGAGCACCGATTTTTCAAACCGGGCACCCCTTCCAGACTCGCATGTTAAAGTAAGTCTAGTCATGGATACAGTGAGGCATGGGCACAGTGAGGCATGGACACAGTGAGGCACAGTCAGGGCCATCTTAATAGCATCATGGGCCCCTGGGCAAAGAAATGCGCTGGCCCCCTACCAGTTTGCCCCAATTTACAATCGAATTTACAAAAGGAAAACATTCCATAGATCAAAAACTAGTCAACACAAAGGGCACAATATAGGGATGGGGGGGGGGGGTCAGGAGGGAACAACACTGGGATCAGGAGGGCACAGTATAGAGGGGGTCAGGAGGGCACAACACTGGGATCAGGAGGGCACAGTATAGAGGGGGTCAGGAGAGCACAACACTGGGATCAGGAGGAGCACAGTATAGAGGGGGTCAGGAGGAGCACAGTATAGAGGGGGTCAGGAGGGCACAACACTGGGATCAGGAGGGCACAGTATAGAGGGGGTCAGGAAGGCACAACAGTTAGATCAGGAGGGCACAGTATAGAGGGGGTCAGGAGGGCACAGTATAGAGGGGGTCAAGAGGGCACAGTATAGAGGGGGTCAGGAAGGCACAACACTGGGATCAGGAGGGCACAGTATAGAGGGGGTCAGGAGAGCACAACACTGGGATCAGGAGGAGCACAGTATAGAGGGGGTCAGGAGGGCACAACACTGGGATCAGGAGGGCATAGTATAGAGGGGGTCAGGAAGGCACAACCGTTAGATCAGGAGGGCACAGTATAGAGGGGGTCAGGAGGGCACAATACTGGGATCAGGAGGGCACAGTATAGAGGTGGTCAGAAGGGCACAACACTGGGATCAGGAGGGCACAGTATAGAGGGGGTCAGGAGGGCACAACACTGGGATCAGGAGCGCACAGTATAGAGGGGGTCAGGAGGGCACAACACTGGGATCAGGAGGGCACAGTATAGAGGGGGTCAGGAAGGCACAGTATAGAGGGGGTCAGAAAGGCACAACACTGGAATCAGGAGGGCACAGTATAGAGGGGGTCAGGAAAGCACAACACTGGGATCAGGAGGGCACAGTATAGAGGGGGTCAGGAGGGCACAACACTGGGATCAGGAGGGCACAGTATAGAGGGGGTCAGAAAGGCATAACACTGGAATCAGGAGGGCACAGTATAGAGGGGGTCAGGAAAGCACAACACTGGGATCAGGAGGGCACAGTATAGAGGGGGTCAGGAGGGCACAATACTGGGATCAGGAGGGCACAGTATAGAGGGGGTCAGGAGGGCACAACACTGGGATCAGGAGGGCCTAGTATAGAGGGGGTCAGGAAGGCACAACACTTGGATCAGGAGGGCACAGTATAGAGGGGGTCAGGAGGGCACAATACTGGGATCAGGAGGGCACAGTATAGAGGGGGTCAGAAGGGCACAACACTGGGATCAGGAGGGCACAGTATAGAGGGGGTCAGGAGGGCACAACACTGGGATCAGGAGGGCACAGTATAGAGGGGGTCAGGAAGGCACATTACAGAGGGGGTCAGAAAGGCACAACACTGGGATCAGGAGGGCACAGTATAGAGGGGGTCAGAAAGGCACAGTATAGAGGGGGTCAGGAAGGCACAACACTGGGATCAGGAGGGCACAGTATATAGGGGGTCAGGAGGGCACAACACTGGGATCAGGAGGAGCACAGTATAGAGGGGGTCAGGAGGGCACAACACTGGGATCAGGAGGGCACAGTATAGAGGGGGTCAGGAGGGCACAACACTGGGATCAGGAGGGCACAGTATAGAGGGGGTCAGGAAGGCACAACACTTGGATCAGGAGGGCACAGTATAGAGGGGGTCAGGAAGGCACAACACTTGGATCAGGAGGGCACAGTATAGAGGGGGTCAGGAGGGCACAACACTTGGATCAGGAGGGCACAGTATAGAGGGGGTCAGAAGGGCACAACACTGGGATCAGGAGGGCACAGTATAGAGGGGGTCAGGAGGGCACAACACTGGGATCAGGAGGAGCACAGTATAGAGGGGGTCAGGAAGGCACAACACTTGGATCAGGAGGGCACAGTATAGAGGGGGTCAGGAGGGCACAATACTGGGATCAGGAGGGCACAGTATAGAGGGGGTCAGAAGGGCACAACACTGGAATCAGGAGGGCACAGTATAGAGGGGGTCAGGAAGGCACAACACTGGGATCAGGAGGGCACAGTATAGAGGGGGTCAGGAGGGCACAATACTGGGATCAGGAGGGCACAGTATAGAGGGGGTCAGGAGGGCACAATACTGGGATCAGGAGGGCACAGTATAGAGGGGGTCAGAAGGGCACAACACTGGGATCAGGAGGGCACAGTATAGAGGGGGTCAGGAGGGCACAACACTGGGATCAGGAGGGCACAGTATAGAGGGGGTCAGGAGGGCACAACAATGGGATCAGGAGGAGCACAGTATAGAGGGGGTCAGGAGGGCACAACACTGGGATCAGGAGGGCACAGTATAGAGGGGGTCAGAAAGGCACAGTATAGAGGGGGTCAGGAGGGCACCACACTGGGATCAGGAGGGCACAGTATAGAGGGGGGTCAGGAGGGCATAACACTGGGATCAGGAGGAGCACAGTATAGAGGGGGTCAGGAGGGCACAACACTGGGATCAGGAGGGCACAGTATAGAGGGGGTCAGGAAGGCACAACACTGGGATCAGGAGGGCACAGTATAGAGGAGGTCAGGAGGGCACAACACTGGGATCAGGTGGGCACAGTATAGAGGGGGTCAGGAGGGCACAACACTGGGATCAGGAGGGCACAGTATAGAGGGGGTCAGGAGGGCACAACACTGGGATCAGGAGGGCACAGTATAGAGGGGGTCAGGAAGGCACAACACTGGGATCAGGAGGGCACAGTATAGAGGGGGTCAGAAAGGCACAGTATAGAGGGGGTCAGGAGGGCACCACACTGGGATCAGGAGGGCACAGTATAGAGGGGGTCAGAAAGGCACAGTATAGAGGGGGTCAGGAAGGCACAACACTGGGATCAGGAGGGCACAGTATAGAGGGGGTCAGGAGGGCACAACACTGGGATCAGGAGGGCACAGTATAGAGGGGGTCAGGAAGGCACAACACTGGGATCAGGAGGGCACAGTATAGAGGGGGTCAGAAAGGCACAGTATAGAGGGGGTCAGGAGGGCACCACACTGGGATCAGGAGGGCACAGTATAGAGGGGGTCAGAAAGGCACAGTATAGAGGGGGTCAGGAAGGCACAACACTGGGATCAGGAGGGCACAGTATAGAGGGGGTCAGGAGGGCACAACACTGGGATCAGGAGGAGCACAGTATAGAGGGGGTCAGGAGGGCACAACACTGGGATCAGGAGGAGCACAGTATAGAGGGGGTCAGGAGGGCACAACACTGGGATCAGGAGGGCACAGTATAGAGGGGGTCAGGAAGGCACAACACTTGGATCAGGAGGGCACAGTATAGAGGGGGTCAGGAGGGCACAATACTGGGATCAGGAGGGCACAGTATAGAGGGGGTCGGAAGGGCACAACACTGGAATCAGGAGGGCACAGTATAGAGGGGGTCAGGAAGGCACAACACTGGGATCAGGAGGGCACAGTATAGAGGGGGCCAGGAGGGCACAACACTGGGATCAGGAGGGCACAGTATAGAGGGGGACAGGAGGGCAAAACACTGGGATCAGGAGGGCACAGTATAGAGGGGGTCAGGAGGGCACAGTATAGAGGGGGTCAGGAAGGCACAACACTTGGATCAGGAGGGCACAGTATAGAAGGGGACAGGAGGGCACAACACTGGGATCAGGAGGGCACAGTATAGAGGGGGTCAGAAAGGCACAACACTGGGATCAGGAGGGCACAGTATAGAGGGGGACAGGAGGGCACAACACTGGGATCAGGAGGGCACAGTATAGAGGGGGTCAGGAGGGCACAGTATAGGTTCCGGGACACGACCATATCTGGACTGTTTAGTAAAAAGTATGACTGTCCCAGCAAATCCCAGACAGTTGGCAAGTATGATGTATGATGTAATGCAAGTGCCCTTGCATTAAGATGGCCCTGGGCACAGTGAGGCATGGGCACAATGAGGCATGCAGATGGACACCCTAGGCTTATACACAAGCCAATACGTTTTCCCAGAAAAATTAGGTGTCTTGGCTTATATCCGGGTCGGCTTATACTCGAGAGTATATACGGTATGTACATTCTTGTGTGTAGATGCGGCTTGGTGCGTCTGGCTCCACCGATTCCTGTGCTGTGTTTAGATGCAAACAAGACGAAAATGCATGTTTAGGAGGCCCATGTGAAGGAGCCTTAACAAGAGGGAGAAAGAGAGAGACAGGGGAAAAAAAGGAAAGGAAAGGAAAGAAAAGAAAGAGAAAGATAAGGAAAGGAAAAATAAATGATAAAGGAAAGAAGAAAAGAGAAGGGAAAGTTAAAATACACCTGCAAGAGAAAGGCATAATGAGCTAGTATGCACGGCATACTAGCTCATTACGTGGCACTTACTTGAGATCGAAGACCCAGAAGTCCGCCTCGGTCCCGTCCACCACCGCCGCCATGTCCCCTGGAGCTTCTTCCTGTTTCTGTTTCTGACATTACTGCGGGACCGGCAGATCCCTGCGCATGTGCGAAAACACGGCATTAACCCCGCTAATGCCATTTACAAAAAACGGCACGCTCAGTGCGCCTGCGCCGTTGTGTACGGTACGCATGCGCTGTAGACAGCGGTGCCCATTTTTGTGAAAATATCTCCTTAACCGCGTGGGTTAAGGAGGTATTTTTTGCACCTACAGGTAAGTCTTAGTCTAGGCTCACCTGTAGGTGCAAATTGTAACAGTGGGTTTACAACCACTTTAAGGAAAGTAAAAAGAAAGGAAAGGAAGAGGAGGGAAGGAAAGCGGGAAAGGGAAGAAAGAAAAAAAAAAAGGGAAGGAAGAAGGAAGAAAAAAGGAAAAAGGAAAAGGGAAAGAATAAGAAAGGGGAATAGGAAGGAAATAGAAAGGAGAAAGTGAAAAAAAGAGGGAAGGGGGGGGGGAAAGGAAATTGAAAAGGGAAGGAAAAAGGGAAAGAAAGGAAAGAGGGGAAAAGGAAAAAGTAAGGGAAGGAAAAATGAAAGGAAAGGGAGAAAAAGGAAAGGAGAAAGGGAAAAAAAGAGGGAAAAGGAGGGGAAAGGAAAAGGGAAAACGGAAATGGGAAAGGGAAGCAAAAAGGGAAAAAAGGAAAGGGGAAAGAAGAAAGGAAAGAGGAGTAAGAAGGAAAGAGGAAGAGGAAAGAAAATGGAAAGAGGAAAGGGAAGGAAAAATGAAAAAGGAAAATGATAAGAAAGGGGAAAAGGAAAGGAAATAGGAAAGGAGAAAGGGAAAATGAGGGGAAAGGGTGGAAAAGGATATGGGAAAGGGAAGTAAATATGAAAGAAAGGAAAGGGGAAAGAAGGAAAGGGGAAAGGAAAAAGTAAGGGAAGGAAAAATGAAAGGAAAGGGAGAAAAAGGAAAGAGTAAAGAAGAAAGGGAAAAAGAGGTGATAGAGGGGAAAGGAAAAGGGAAATGGAAAAGGGAAGGAACAAGGGGAAAAAGGAAAGGAAAGGGGGAGAGGAAAGGGGAAAGAAGAAAGGAAAGAGGAGTAAGAAGGAAAGGGGGAAAGGAAATAAAAAGAAAAGAGGAAAGGGAAGGGAAGGAAAAATGAGAAAGGAAAAGGGGAAAATGATAAGACAAGGGAAAGGAAATTAAATAGGAAAGGAGAAAGGCAAAGGGAGGGGAAAGGGAGGAAAAGAAAATGGGAGAGGGAAGGAAAAAGGGAAAGAAAGGAAAGGGGAAAGTAAAGGAAAAGGGAAAAGGGAAATGGGAAAGGGAAGGTAAAAGGGAAAAAAGGAAAGGGGAAAGAAGAACAGGAAAGAGGAGTGGGAAGGAAAGAAAAAAGGAAAGGGAAGGAAAAATTAGAAATGAAAAGGGGAAAATGATATGAAAAGGGAAAGGAAATGAAAAAGAAAAGGAGAAAGGGACAATTAGGGAAAAGGGGTGAAAAGGAAATGGGAAAGGTAAGGAAAGGGGAAATAAGAAAGGGGAAAGTAAAGGAAAGGAAAGGGGAAAAGGATGAAGTAAGGGAAGGAAAAATGAAAGGAAAGGAAAGGGAGAAAAAAGGAAAGAGGAAAGGAAAAGGGAAAATAAAATGGGAAAGGGAAGGAAAAAGGGAAAAAAGGAAAGGGGAAAGAAGAAAGGGAAAAGGAAAGGAAAGGGGAAAAAGGAAAGTAAATAAAAAATTAAAGGAAAGGGAAAAAGGAAAAGGGGGAAAGAAAAGAGAAAGAAATGAAAGGAAAGTTAAGAAAAAAAAGTGAAAAACAAAAGAAGAGTACAAAGAAGAACACTAAAATGAATATTGGGAATGGAGGCGCTCCGTTCTGAGAATGGATGATGTTGTGAGAGGAATGTGGTCACCCATGATAAGTGAGGTGAGGTGGAGAAGATGTTACTCCGTATAAATATAAATGATCGATTATAGAACACACAGAGGAAACTTCATTTAAAGGTCATCAGAAGAGAAAAACACATATTTGTAGACAACTCTAAAGTATAAATGAGATTCTTTATACACATCTGTGCAACTTGCATGGAAATTCAATGTTTGAAGGCAATATTCTCCCTGTATATATTCTACTTGTATACAGGGCCGCCATCAGGAATTTTGGGGCCCCTTACACAGCTTCAGGCATGGGCCCCCTGGAGCAGAGAACGGGGGGGGGGGGGGGTGCTGCCGCATGAAATTGAGAAGCGGGGGGGGGGGGCTGCTGCTGCGAATTGAGAAGCGGGGGGGGGCCCTTTACAAAAATAAGAAATAAAGAAAAATATATATAATAAAGGGGGGTAGCCATCCGGGGCCCTGGGGACCTCTGTGCCCTTTAATATAAAGAAAAAAAAGATATATATATATATATATTTTTTTTTTTTTAAAAGGGTGGTTGCCAACTGTGGCCCCGGGGACGTTATTTTTTTTTACAAAAAAAAGGGGCTTTCCATTCGGGACCTCTGGGCCCTTTAATAAAAAGAAACCTCTGGGCCCTTTAAAAAAAAAAAAAGAAAGAAAGAAAAAAATATATATATAAAAAATAAATAAACATTTATATATATAAAAAAAGGGGTTGCCTTCCAGGGCCCTGGGGACCTCTGGGCCCTTTAATAAAAAAAAATATATAAAAAAAATATATAAACAAAAATAAAAAATACAATTATAAAAAAAGGGGGTTTGACACATGGGGCCCTGGGGACCTCTGAGCCCTTTAATAAAAATACATCTATATATTAAAAAAAAGAAATAAAATAATATAAAAAAGTAAAAAAAAATTATAAAAAAGGATAATATAAATATAAAAATAAAAGAAATAAAAAAATATATAAAAATTATATATTTTTTTATAAAAAAAGGGGGGTTGTCATCTGGGGCCCTGGGGATCTCCAGGTCCCTGTGGACCTCCGGACCCCTAAAAAAATAAAAGAAAAAAAATTGGCCCTTTAATAAAAAATAAAAGAAAAATATATTAAAAAAATATATTTTTGTATAAAAAAATATATAAAAAAAAAAAAGAGGGGGTTGCCATCTGGGGCCCTGGTGGCCTACGGGCCCCTAGACCCCTAAAAAAAATGGCCCTTTAATAAAAAAAAAAAAATAAAATAAAAATATATTAAAAAATCTATATATTTTTTAATAGAAAATAAATAAAAAAAAGGGGGGTTGCCATCTGGTGCCCTGGGGGCCTCCGGGCCCCTGTGGACCTCCGGACCTCTAAAAATTGGCCCTTTAATAAAAAAATTAAAGAAAAATATATTAAAAATATATATTTTTTATAAAAAAATATATTTTTTTATAAAAAAAAATTAAGAAAAAAAAGGGCTTGCCATCTGGGGCCCTGGTGGCCTCCGGGCCCCTGGGGACCTCTAAAAAAATAAAAGAAAAAAAATTTTCCCTTTAATAAAAAAAAATAAAAAAAAATATATTAAAAAAAAAAAAAAATTTTATAAAAAAATATATTTTTTTATTAAAAATTGTTTTTTTTTATAAAAAAAAAGGGCTTGCCGTCTGGGGCCCTTGGTGGCCTCCGGGCCCCTGGGGATCTTCGGACCCCTAAAAGAAAAAAAAAAAAAAAAAAAATTTTTTTTTTTTTTTTTTTTTTTTTTTAGGGTGGTTCCCATCCGGGCCCCTGGGGACCCCCGGGCCCCTTACAGGTGTAATGCCTGTACCCCCCTGATGGCGGCCCTGCTTGTATATATTCTACCTGTATATATTCTACCTGTATATATTCTACTTGTATATATTCTACTTGTATATATTCTACTTGTATATATTCTACTTGTATATATTCTACTTGTATATATTCTACCTGTATATATTCTACTTGTATATATTCTACTTGTATATATTCTACCTGTATATATTCTACCTGTATATATTCTACTTGTATATATTCTACCTGTATATATTCTACCTGTATATATTCTACCTGTATATATTCTACTTGTATATATTCTACCTGTATATATTCTACTTGTATATATTCTACCTGTATATATTCTACTTGTATATATTCTACTTGTATATATTCTACTTGTATATATTCTACCTGTATATATTCTACCTGTATATATTCTACTTGTATATATTCTACCTGTATATATTCTACCTGTATATATTCTACCTGTATATATTCTACTTGTATATATTCTACCTGTATATATTCTACCTGTATATATTCTACCTGTATATATTCTACTTGTATATATTCTACCTGTATATATTCTACCTGTATATATTCTACCTGTATATATTCTACCTGTATATATTCTACCTGTATATATTCTACCTGTATATATTCTACTTGTATATATTCTACTTGTATATATTCTACCCGTATATATTCTACCTGTATATATTCTACTTGTATATATTCTACCTGTATATATTCTACCTGTATATATTCTACTTGTATATATTCTACCTGTATATATTCTACCTGTATATATTCTACTTGTATATATTCTACCTGTATATATTCTACCTGTATATATTCTACTTGTATATATTCTACTTGTATATATTCTACCTGTATATATTCTACTTGTATATATTCTACTTGTATATATTCTACCTGTATATATTCTACTTGTATATATTCTACCTGTATATTCTACCTTATATATTCTACTTGTATATATTCTACCTGTATATATTCTACTTATATATTCTACTTGTATATATTCTACTTGTATATATTCTACTTGTATATATTCTACCTGTATATATTCTACTTATACATTCTACTTGTATATATTCTACTTGTATATATTCTACTTGTATATATTCTACCTGTATATATTCTACCTGTATACATTCTACTTGTATATATTCTACTTGTATATATTCTACTTGTATATATTCTACCTGTATATATTCTACCTGTATACATTCTACTTGTATATATTCTACTTGTATATATTCTACTTGTATATATTCTACTTATATATTCTACCTGTATACATTCTATTGTATATATTCTACCTGTATATATTCTACTTGTATATATTCTACTGTATATATTCACCTTATATATTCTACTTGTATATATTCTACTTGTATATATTCTACCCGTTATATTCTACCTGTATATATTCTACTTGTATATATTCTACCTGTATATATTCTACCTGTATATATTCATTGTATATATTCTACTTATATATTCTACCTGTATATATTCTACCTGTACACATTCTATTGTATTATTCTACTTGTATATATTCTACTTGTATATATTCTACCTGTATATATTCTACCTGTATACATTCTACTTGTATATATTCTACCTGTATATATTCTACTTGTATATATTCTACTTATATATTTTACCTGTATATATTCTACCTGTATATATTCTACTTGTATATATTCTACCTGTATATATTCTACTTATATATTCTACCTGTATATATTCTACCTGTATATATTCTACCTGTATATATTCTACTTATATATTCTACTTGTATATATTCTACCTGTATATATTCTACCTGTATATATTCTACTTGTATATATTCTACTTGTATATATTCACCTGTATTATTCTACTTATATATTCTACTTGTATATATTCTACTTATATATTCTACCTGTATATATTCTACTTGTATATATTCTACTTGTATATATTCTACTTGTATATATTCTACTTGTATATATTCTACCTGTATATATTCATTGTATATATTCTACTTATATATTCTACCTGTATATATTCTACCTGTATATATTCTACTTATATATTCTACTTGTATATATTCTACTTGTATATATTCTACTTGTATATATTTACCTGTATATATTCTACTGTATATATTCTACTTGTATATATTCTACCTGTATATATTCTACTTGTATATATTCTACCTGTATATATTCTACCTGTATATATTCTACCTGTATATATTCTACCTGTATATATTCTACCTGTATATATTCTACCTGTATATATTCTACTTGTATATATTCTACCTGTATATATTCTACCTGTATATATTCTACTTGTATATATTCTACTTGTATATATTCTACCTGTATATATTCTACCTGTATATATTCTACTTGTATATATTCTACCTGTATATATTCTACTTGTATATATTCTGTATATATTCTACTTGTATATATTCTACTTGTATATATTCTACTGTATATATTCTACTGTATATATTCTACTGTATATATTCTACCTGTATATATTCTACCTGTATATATTCTACTTGTATATATTCTACCTGTATATATTCTACCTGTATATATTCTACCTGTATATATTCTACCTGTATATATTCTACTTGTATATATTCTACTTGTATATATTCTACCTGTATATATTCTACCTGTATATATTCTACCTGTATATATTCTACCTGTATATATTCTACTTGTATATATTCTACTTGTATATATTCTACTTGTATATATTCTACCTGTATATATTCTACTTGTATATATTCTACCTGTATATATTCTACTTGTATATATTCTACCTGTATATATTCTACCTGTATATATTCTACCTGTATATATTCTACCTGTATATATTCTACTTGTATATATTCTACCTGTATATATTCTACTTGTATATATTCTACTGTATATATTCTACTGTATATATTCTACCTGTATATATTCTACCTGTATATATTCTACCTGTATATATTCTACCTGTATATATTCTACTTGTATATATTCTACTTGTATATATTCTACTTGTATATATTCTACCTGTATATATTCTACCTGTATATATTCTACTTGTATATATTCTACCTGTATATATTCTACCTGTATATATTCTACTTGTATATATTCTACCTGTATATATTCTACCTGTATATATTCTACTTGTATATATTCTACCTGTATATATTCTACCTGTATATATTCTACCTGTATATATTCTACTTGTATATATTCTACTTGTATATATTCTACTTGTATATATTCTACCTGTATATATTCTACTTGTATATATTCTACCTGTATATATTCTACTTGTATATATTCTACCTGTATATATTCTACCTGTATATATTCTACCTGTATATATTCTACCTGTATATATTCTACTTGTATATATTCTGTATATATTCTGTATATATTCTACCTGTATATATTCTACTTGTATATATTCTACCTGTATATATTCTACCTGTATATATTCTACTTGTATATATTCTACTTGTATATATTCTACCTGTATATATTCTACCTGTATATATTCTACCTGTATATATTCTACTTGTATATATTCTGTATATATTCTGTATATATTCTACCTGTATATATTCTACCTGTATATATTCTACTTGTATATATTCTACTTGTATATATTCTACTTGTATATATTCTACCTGTATATATTCTACCTGTATATATTCTACCTGTATATATTCTACCTGTATATATTCTACCTGTTTATATTCTACCTGTATATATTCTACCTGTATATATTCTACCTGTATATATTCTGTATATATTCTACCTGTATATATTCTACCTGTATATATTCTACCTGTTTATATTCTACCTGTATATATTCTACCTGTATATATTCTACCTGTTTATATTCTACCTGTATATATTCTACCTGTATATATTCTACCTGTATATATTCTACCTGTATATATTCTACTTGTATATTTTATTTTTATATTTCTACCTGTATATATTCTACTTGTATATATTCTACTTGTATATATTCTACTTGTATATATTCTACTTGTATATATTCTACCTGTATATATTCTACTTGTATATATTCTACCTGTTTATATTCTACCTGTATATATTCTACCTGTATATATTCTACCTGTTTATTCTATTGTATATATTCTACTTGTATATATTCTACCTGTATATATTCTACCTGTATATATTCTACCTGTATATATTCTACTTATATATTCTACCTGTTTATATTCTACCTTATATATTCTACCTGTATATATTCTACTTATATATTCTACTTGTATATATTCTACTTGTATATATTCTACTTTTATATTCTACCTGTATATATTCTGTATATATATTCTACCTGTTTATATTCTACCTGTATATATTCTACCTGTATATATTCTACCTGTATATATTCTACTTATATATTCTACTTGTATATATTCTACCTGTATATATTCTACTTGTATATATTCTACTTGTATATATTCTACTTGTATATATTCTACTTGTATATATTCTACCTGTATATATTCTACTTTTATATTCTACCTGTATATATTCTACCTGTATATATTCTACTTTTATATTCTACCTGTATATATTCTACCCTTATATATTCTACCTGTATATATTCTACTGTATATATTCTACTTGTATATTTACCTTATATATTCTACTTGTATATATTCTACTTGTATATATTCTACTTGTATATATTCTACGTGTATATATTCTACCTGTATATATTCTACCTGTATATATTCTACTTGTATATATTCTACCTGTATATATTCTACTTGTATATATTCTACCTGTATATATTCTACTTGTATATATTCTACCTGTATATATTCTACCTGTATATATTCTACCTGTATATATTCTACTTGTATATATTCTACCTGTATATATTCTACCCGTATATATTCTACCCGTATATATTCTACTTGTATATATTCTACCTGTATATATTCTACTTGTATATATTCTACCTGTATATATTCTACCTGTATATATTCTACTTGTATATATTCTACCTGTATATATTCTACTTGTATATATTCTACCTGTATATATTCTACCTGTATATATTTACTTGTATATATTCTACTGTATATATTCTACCCGTATATATTCTACCCGTATATATTCTACTTGTATATATTCTACCTGTATATATTCTACTTGTATATATTCTACCTGTATATATTCTACCTGTATATATTCTACTTGTATATATTCACCTGTAATATTCTACCTGTATATATTCTACCTGATATATTCTACCTGTATATATTTTACTTTTATTCTACCTGATATATTCACCTGTAAATTCTACGTGGCAAACGGACGTTTTTGAACAAAGTCCTTTAACTTTCAGCGCCGAGTCCTCACTTTGTCTTTGGTAACCTTTCCTTCCAGAACGATATGTACTTGTCAACATATATCGCCATGATTTATCTAAAGAAGACTTCACAAGTACATCCCCCGCCTCTGGAGGATATTTTCAGAGCTGTTAATTCACCAATTAAGTTTTTTTATAAGACTGTTAAAATGACTCTATTTTGGGCAAGGCCACCATAGAGGGGGGGGGGGGGGCGGGGGCGGCTTCCACTTTTAACTGCAAATTACCTCAGAATGTATAGAAAAAAATGAATGAGTTACATGGAAAAAAAGGCTTTGTTATAAGTGTTCCCTATACATTGTTCACTTATCTTTTCTCCGATTTATTATAAAAATAATAACAATAATAGTTTTAAATAAAGAAATAAAATATCAACTTATGGAAAAAGAATCTCTGCCCACATCCCTAAATAAAGTACAAAATGGGAAATTTGTGCCCTTTGTGTCTGGCCCCCGATCCCACGAACCCCCCCCCCCCCTCCCTTTTTTTTCGGCCTGATCCTCGGCATCGAATCATATCCCTGTTTTTTTCGATTGGATGCTATTGGTGACTTTCAAGAACACAGTTAGGGGTAGATTCACGTACAGAGGCGTATCTTTGCGCGGGCTTTGAGTATCCTCTTTACGCTATGCAGCCGCAAATTAGAGAGGCAAGCCTGGTTTTCACAAAGCACTTGCGTCCTAAGTTACGGCGGCGTAGCGTAAATTGGCGGGCGTAAGCCCGCCTAATTCAAAGTCGGCTTGGAGTGGGCGTGTTGTATGGTAATCAACCATGACCCCACATACATTACGTTTCGTGGACGTATCCCAGTGCGCATGCTCCAAATTACGCCACAAATACTCATTGGTTTCGACGTGAACGTAACTTACGCAAAGCCCTATTCGCGAACGTTTTACGCAAACGACGTAAACGGCGGAAAATTCGACGCCGTCCCGACGTCCAAATGACGTAAAAAAATGCGACCGGGAGCAAGTACGTTCGTGAATCGGCATATCTAGCTCATTTGCATATTCAATGCGTAAATCGACGGAAAAGCGCCACCTCGCGGCCAGCGTAAATATGCAACTAAGATACGACGGCGTAAGAGACTTACGTCAGTCGGATCTTAGCAAAATTCCGGCGGATCTTGCTTTCTGAATACAGAAAAAAGATACGCCGGCGCATCCTAGAAGTTACGCGGCGTATCTGGAGATCCGCCGACGTAACTTTTTCGAGAATCAGGCCCTTAGAATTTAGATTATATTTAGATTATATTGAAGCACTGTGTGCTCCTAACCCTAAAGCTTACCCCGACTTTATTATTCCCCGACTTAGTTGGGGTAGGCGGTACAGCCACGCCATGTGACCTTTGACCTCTGGGAACCTGCCTTATGACCTTTGACCTCTGGGGGAGGTCCCTGTTTCAATTCCTGAGTCCTAGCCATATTCTTCAATGGGAAACCCTAACCCCTAACCCTAACTCTAACCCTAACCCTCTAAAATGTATTCACAGGTAATGTATTCTGATTGTTTATTGTTATTTTGCTCTTTTATCTTTTAGAGAACAAACAGGGATCCTACAGGAAGCTTGAACCAAAGATTCCAGAGGGCGCGGAATCTAAGATCCAGTTGGTATTCACCAGAGCCTCTAGTGGTGAGGATAGCCTTCACTGCAACTGGTTCCAGGTCGCGGCCCCTGAATTCCCTCTAGCTCCATAGGGAGAGAGGGAAAGCAGCCACTCAGGACACAAGGAATAGTGAAGGGTATGCCGAGGTCGGGGCACCAAGCAGACGGGGATATCCAAGGGACAGGCCAAGGGTCAGGGTCACAGGCAAACAGGAGTAGTCGTAGACAAGCCAAAGTCGGTACACAGAGATAACGTAGCACACGGCAAGCAGGAACACAATACTAACAAACAACGCTGATCAGCAAATTAGACCAGGAGTGCAGTGGTTAATATAGAGTTCCTGGGATGGCCTGGGGTGGAGCCATACAGGGAGGAGAGATGATAAAGGCAGCCAGATAAGAGAGTCTGGCCTCTAATGAACACATGGAGAGACAGGTAAGCTGCCAGACATTATTGCATATCCATGACACGCTGGCAATTCTTCTTTGTCTGTAATCCCAGCAAGTGGCTGGGAATTTGGGTTTTACTGACCCCTCCCCCCCCCCCAACCACTATCCAGCCACTCTAAGGTGGCTGCCTAAGCAGCCTTATGGTGTTGCCAGTCTTGAAAACAAGCAACCATAAGCCTAGGGCCCAGAAAATTCAGAATGAACCCTCTGCACACAGCTATATACCCTTTGTAGCAAGTTTTGCTAAAAAATAAAAAACAGGGATTGTTAGTTCACGAATCGAACAGTATATTACAAAAAGTTTCGGGACGCCTGCCTTTACATTAACTTTAATGGCATCCCAGTCTTAGTCCTAAGGGTTCAATATTGAGTTTGCCCCGCCCTTTGCAGCTATAACAGCTTCAACTCTTCTGGTAAGGCTGTCCACAAGGTTTAGGAGGGTGTCTATGGGAATGTTGTATGCAGCTGCTCGTCCATGGAAACCCGTTTTCTGAAGCTCTCTATGTAGCTTGAAGCTACCTAGGGCCCTCTGACTTCCAGATTCCCATACAAGCCACCAACTGCTTTCACCCACCAGCTCAGTGTCTGGCCTGCCTGCCCCCGTTTTATGTGCATCGTTGAGTAGGGTGGGGAGCAGTGACGGCCCGTCCATTTGGGGCACTCGGGCGCCACCCCCCATGTGGTGCCATACTACAAGCAGTCTCCAGGGGTCTCGAGCTTCCTGGAGGAACGGGAGAGCCCAGGGAACCTCTGTGGGTGCTGAAATACAAGCAGTCTCCAGGGGTCTGAGGCTTCCCGGAGGAACGGGAGAGCCCAGGAACCACTGTGAGTGCCATACTACAAGCAGTCTCCAGGGGTCTCTGGCTTCCTGGAGGAACGGGAGAGCCCAGGAACCACTGTGGGTGCCGTACTACAAGCAGTCTCCAGGGGTCTCTGTTATCCTGGAGGAACGGGAGAGCCCAGGAACTACTGTGGGTGCCGTACTACAAGCAGTCTCCAGGGGTCTCGGGCTTCCTGGAGGAATGGGAGAGCCCAGGAACCACAGTGGGTGCCGTACTACAAGCAGTCTCCAGGGGTCTCTGTTATCCTGGAGGAACGGGAGAGCCCAGGAACCACAGTGGGTGCCGTACTACAAGCAGTCTCCAGGGGTCTCTGTTATCCTGGAGGAACGGGAGAGCCCAGGAACCAATGTGGGTACCTTACTACAAGCAGTCTCCAGGGGTCTCGGGCTTCCTGGAGGAACGGGAGAGCCCAGGAACCACTGTGGGTGCCGTACTACAAGCAGTCTCCAGGGGTCTCGGGCTTCCTGGAGGAATGGGAGAGCCCAGGAACCACAGTGGGTGCCGTACTACAAGCAGTCTCCAGTGGTCTCGGGCTTCCTGGAGGAACGGGAGAGCCCAGGAACCACTGTGGGTGCCGTACTACAAGCAGTCTCCAGGGGTCTCGGGCTTCCTGGAGGAATGGGAGAGCCCAGGAACCACAGTGGGTGCCGTACTACAAGCAGTCTCCAGGGGTCTCTGTTATCCTGGAGGAACGGGAGAGCCCAGGAACCACAGTGGGTGCCGTACTACAAGCAGTCTCCAGGGGTCTCTGTTATCCTGGAGGAACGGGAGAGCCCAGGAACCAATGTGGGTACCTTACTACAAGCAGTCTCCAGGGGTCTCGGGCTTCCTGGAGGAACGGGAGAGCCCAGGAACCACAGTGGGTGCTGTACTACAAACAGTCTCCAGGGGTCTCTGGCTTCCTGGAGGAACTGGTTAGCCCCCCAGGAACCTCTGTGGGTGCCGTACTACAAGCAGTCTCCAGGGGTCTCGGGAATCCTGGAGGAATGGGAGAGCCCAGGAACCACTGTGGATGTCGTACTACAAGCAGTCTCCAGGGGTCTCGAGCTTCCTGGAGGAACAGGAGAGCCCAGAAACCTCTGTGGATGTTGTACTACAAGCAGTCTCCAGGGGTCTAAGGCTTCCTGGAGGAACGGGAGAGCCCAGGAACCACAGTGGGAAAAAGATTTGGCTCATGTATAAGGGCATGATGTTGCCAACATCCCAAAATCAGTAGAAATGATGAATACCTCTAGTAAGGTGGGATTTTCTAGGCAACCATAAATAGTGGCGACAACTAGGTCATAAAAGTATATAAATTTATTACAAAATATCAAAAGGTATATATAAAATTCACAGTGGCGTATTGATATACAGATCAAGTTAGAAATAATAATACTGCTAAAGATCATCATATACCCCAGGACAAGGCTAAGGGTATGGATGGTCGTTTCCGACGCGTTTCAAATGTTATTTCTACATCCTTCTTCAGGGAAAGTAAGCAGTAAAGTTTTTTTCTGAAAAAATGAAAAAATACATAATACAAGAAAACGTTTCATAGTCAGGCATAGACATTGCAATATGTGGACATGATAAAAGGGGACACGCAGGGGCTCACAGCTCCAAAAGAGAGGACTCACCTTCTCCCAGATCAGGAGCACCTGGGTAATCCCTGGGGGGGGCTATAGGTGCACCAAGACCAAGGGGGGCCGGACCGGGTGATGCTTCCCAATGCTCATGAGACTTCTCCAAAACAAGGGGGGCTCCAAAACCATGGGGGGTGGAATGATATTGAAAAAACACCATTTGGGTCAGCAGCCAAAGAAAGCCAACGGGGATCCCAACTGAGGGGAAATTTAAATATATATAAAAATCACTAAGTGATCATTTGTCAGGCAGAATAAAGCAGGACAAATTTAGAATCTTAGGTATACTCACCACTCCTAAAGACCCAGTTCTATCAGAAGAAGAGCCGATATTGCAGTGGGGAGTCCAGGATCAAATGTAGCCAGATACCAAGATAGCCTCCCACTCCAACAGGAGATGGGAGGAAAGTGAATGCTGAGACTACCCCCCTGACTTCCTTTAATACTTACCTGGAGGATAATCATTGGCCCCAGGTGTAAGTCCACCTCCCCTTCAATAGAGCCGGTGCCCTCAAAGGTGGATGCTTGACACTAATCCTAATCAGTTGGACGAGGTGTGTCAGGTGCGCCATCGCACATTCCCCGTTATGTCACCATGGGGATCAGATGCTGGAATAATGCGCTGGATACTGACGCCAGTACCCCGCGCCCCACGTGACTGGAGCGCGGCGAATCAGGTGCGCCGCGCGTCACGTCTGGCGCGCTGCACGAGATCGACGTCAGCATCCCAGCGCGTCACATGACTGCCGCGCAACCAATCAGAGCGCCGCCAGTCATGTGACCTAAACAGGACAGAGTCAGCATCTGGTGTCGTCCCTCAGACGCGTCATTGACGACGCGACCATAGGCGCCCAATAGCTACATCATACCTCCTACGGAGGAACACGTCGGTGTCTGCACAAAAGAGAGAACCTCGATCAAGACCTCCGCCACCCAGAGCATACCAACAGGTTGGCAAGAGGCCCTCCAAAGAGAATACCAGAAGGAGGCATCCTATCCACTATGGGGCAAGGGGACAAACCAAAAAAGCAAATTAAATTAAAAATAAAAATAATAAAGAAAAGAAAAAAACATATAAAATTAATTAGTGTAGCTCTATATATAGAGAGGAGAGAAGGGGGGGCCCAGGATGTCTCAACACTTCTCCAAACCATGCGGGAAGGAAAAGGAGACCAGAGAAAGTCTTCCTGAAACTCCAAAAGAGAGAGCG
The DNA here is from genome assembly GCA_029574335.1 of Rana kukunoris. Classification (NCBI taxonomy): domain Eukaryota; kingdom Metazoa; phylum Chordata; class Amphibia; order Anura; family Ranidae; genus Rana; species Rana kukunoris. The sequence goes on along the minus strand of CM056058.1, from coordinate 161,425,856 downwards.
ATGATGTTAGTCACGCCAATATATGTTAAAGGTTTGCAGTCCGAAGGACTGCAAGTTGTAGAAAGGAATAAAGTCACCACTGCCGGGAGAGAGAAAGAAATGCCCATAGAGCGCAGTACGCCCCAGGGCAAAGCACCTCAGTGCTACTCTCCCCTGGCAGTGGATGGTGAAGCCATCCCCTGAGAGGAGAAAGACTCACGAACACTGCAGAGACCACTGTGGGTGCCGTACTACAAGCAGTCTCCAGTGGTCTCGGGCTTCCTGGAGGAACGGGAGAGCCCAGGAACCACAGTGGGTGCCGTACTACAAGCAGTCTCCAGTGGTCTCGGGCTTCCTGGAGGAACGGGAGAGCCCAGGAACCACAGTGGGTGCCGTACTACAGCAGTCTCCAGTGGTCTCGGGCTTCCTGGAGGAACGGGAGAGCCCAGTAACCACAGTGGGTGCCATACTACAAGCAGTCTCCAGTGGTCTCGGGCTTCCTGGAGGAACGGGAGAGCCCAGGAACCACAGTGGGTGCCGTACTACAAGCAGTCTCCAGTGGTCTCGGGCTTCCTGGAGGAACGGGAGAGCCCAGGAACCACAGTGGGTGCCGTACTACAAGCAGTCTCCAGTGGTCTCGGGCTTCCTGGAGGAACGGGAGAGCCCAGGAACCACAGTGGGTGCCGTACTACAAGCAGTCTCCAGGGGTCTTGGGCTTCCTGGAGGAACGGGAGAGCCCAGGAACCACAGTGGGTGCCGTACTACAAGCAGTCTCCAGGGGTCTCGGGCTTCCTGGAGGAACGGGAAAGCCCAGGAACCACAGTGGGTGCCGTACTACAAGCAGTCTCCAGTGGTCTTGGGCTTCCGGGAGGAACGGGAGAGCCCAGGAACCACAGTGGGTGCCATACTACAAGCAGTCTCCAGGGGTCTCGGGCTTCCTGGAGGAACGGGAAAGCCCCCCAGGAACCTCTGTGGATGTTGTACTACAAGCAGTCTCCAGGGGTCTCGGGCTTCCTGGAGGAACGGGAGAGCCCAGGAACCACAGTGGGTGCCGTACTACAAGCAGTCTCCAGTGGTCTTGGGCTTCCTGGAGGAACGGGAGAGCCCAGGAACCACAGTGGGTTCCGTACTACAAGCAGTCTCCAGGGGTCTCGGGCTTCCTGGAGGAACGGGAGAGCCCAGGAACCACAGTGGGTGCCGTACTACAAGCAGTCTCCAGTGGTCTCGGGCTTCCTGGAGGAACGGGAGAGCCCAGGAACCACAGTGGGTGCCGTACTACAAGCAGTCTCCAGTGGTCTCGGGCTTCCTGGAGGAACGGGAGAACCCAGGAACCACAGTGGGTGCCGTACTACAAGCAGTCTCCAGGGGTCTCGGGCTTCCTGGAGGAACGGGAAAGCCCCCCAGGAACCTCTGTGGATGTTGTACTACAAGCAGTCTCCAGGGGTCTCGGTCTTCCTGGAGGAACGAGAGAGCCCAGGAACCACAGTGGGTGCCATACTACAAGCAGTCTCCAGGGGTCTCGGTCTTCCTGGAGGAACGGGAGAGCCCAGGGAACCTCTGTAGGTATCTTACTGTTGTGGCCTCGTTAAAGTGATCTCTTGTATCAGAAAGCCCTTAGGCGGTTGCTAAAGCCGGTGCCAAGCCCAAGACTTCAGCGCCAGCCGTGACCTTGATTTATCCACTCGTCTACCACGCAGTTCATAAAAGGAGCGCGGTAGGCAAGCGGTTAAATAGCGATACAAAAAAGAAAACCTCTTTAGCTGGAGAAGCTCTTATGTACTACAAGGTGTGAGTTATCTGATTTCATTTCATAAAGTAATAGAAGCTTCATAGAAAGTAATTAGTGGATCTGTAGTAGTACTTCGGGATGATATCAGTTCCAGAATGTTATTGGACGTTCAGCCGCATTCAGAGATGCGGAAAGTTCATTTTGTCTCCCCAGATACTATTTCCTACCAAGATTATAAGCCGCAGCCCAGAAACATATTACATTTGCCACACTTTACTTTATTAGTAAATCAATACGAAGTATTTTGAAGGTAAAACTGGAAGTCTGTGCTCAACAATGAAAACAGCGGTGCGGAGAAAACACATACCGGGGGCTTCGTTTAAAGGGCCCCCTATCCTCATATGACGTGACTGGTAAACGTTTACAGTGGGGATGGAAAGTTTGGGCACCCCAGGTAACAATTTGTATCAATGTGCATAACGAAGCCGAGGAAAGAGGGAAAAATCTCCAAAAGGCATCAAGTTACAGATCAGACATTCTTATAATGTGTCAGAAAAAGTTACATTTTATTTCCATCATTTCCACTTTCAAAAAGACAGAAAACAAAAAAATGGCGTCTGCAAAAGTTATTTTTATTATTATTATTATTAATTTATTAAGTTGGGTGGACTGGCTTGTAAGAGGGGCTCCGTGGCAGTTTTGGTGCTATGACTAGCCAACCACGAAGCCCCTCTTATAAGCCAGTCCGCCCAACGTAATAAATTATTAATAATAATAATAATAATAACAACAAATAATAATATTAAATAATAATAACCCCAAAAAAGTTTTATTATTATTATTATTAATTACTGTAATTCCATTCCATCGTTTGACAGCGGCAGGTTGGCCCCCCTGGGAGCCTTGAGAGGTATAGGGGGCTACCTCCCCCCCCGCCGCGTAATGTAGGAGCTACTGCATGTGCCCGACGGCCGCGATCCCACCAGACAGAAACAGAACAGAGATCTGTCAGGAGAGAGAGGAGACAGATCTGCTGTTCATACTGGTTATGAACAGCGATCTCTCTCCTCCTCCAGTCAGTCCCCTTCCCCCACAGTTAGAAACACCTCCCACGGAACACATTTAACCCCTTGATCACCCCCTAGCGTTTAACCCCTTCCCTGACAGTGACATTTATACAGTAATCAGTGCATATTTATAGCACTGATCGCTGTATAAATGTCAATGGTCCCAAAAAAAAGTGTCAAAAGTGTCCGATGTGTCGGCCGCAATGTCGCAGTCCCGCTAAAAATTGCACATTGCTACAATTACCAGTAAAAAAAAAAAAATGCCATAAATCTATTCCCTAACTTTTGTGCAAACCAATCAATAAACGCATATTGCGATTTTTTTTTTTCTAACCAAAAATATGTAAGATAATACGTATCGGCCTAAGCTGAGGATGATTTTTTTATTTTTTTGGTGGGATATTTATTATAGCAACAATTTTAAAAAATATTGCTTTTTTTTTTTTTTTTTAAATCATCGCTCTATTTTTTGTTTATAGTGCAAAAAAATAAAAATGCAGAGGTGATCGAATACCACCAAAAGAAATCTCTATTTGTGGGGAAAAAAGGACGCTAATAATTTTTTTGTGTACCACGTCGCACGACCGCGCAATTGTCGCAAAAAAATGGCCTGGTCATTAAAGCTCGGGTCACACTGCTGCGCTGTGAATTTGTTCCGTTTTTTTTTTGCCCTGTGTGAGGTGCGAATTTACTGCGATTTTCATGAGTGGAACATAGCTGCAACTGATGTTCTAGCCAATGGAATCATAATGTAAAAAAGGTGTTAACTTCCTGTTTTTTATGGAGAGTTATAGAGGGTGGAATTCGCATATATCTATGATGTCTATGGAGACCAGGCCTGGACTGGCCATAGGGCATACTGGGCATATGCCGCAGGTCACGTCTTTGTAATGTAGGGGGGTCTGTATTGTAGAGGGGGTCTGTAATGTAGGGGGGTCTGTACTATAGGGAGGGGATCTGTACTGTAGGAAGGGGATCTGTACTGTAAGAAGGGGATCTGTACTGTAGGGAGTGGTCTGTACTGTAGGGACGGGGTCGGTACTGTAGGGAGGGGATCTGTACTGTAAGGAGGGAATCTGTACTGTAGGGATGGGGTCTTTACTGTAGGGAGGGGGTCTGTACTGTAAAGAGGGGATCTTTACTGTAAGAGGGTGGGGTCTGTACTGTAGGGAGGGGGTTTGTAATGTAGGGGGGTCTGCACTGTAGGGTGGGGGTCTGTACTGTAGGGAGGGGGTCTGTACTGTAGGGACGGGGTCTGTACTATAGGGAGGGGATCTGTACTGTAGGGAGGGAATCTGTACTGTAAGAAGGGGATCTGTACTGTAGGGAGTGGTCTGTACTGTAGGGAGGGGTCTGTAATGTAGGGGGATCTGCAATGTAGGGAGGGGGTCTGTATTGTAGGAAGGGGATCTGTACTGTAGGGAGGGGGTCTGTACTGTAAGGAGGGGGTCTGTACTGTAAGGAGGGAATCTGTACTGTAGGGACGGGGTCTGTACTATAGGGAGGGGATCTGTACTGTAGGGAGGGAATCTGTACTGTAAGAAGGGGATCTGTACTGTAGGGAGTGGTCTGTACTGTAGGGAGGGGTCTGTAATGTAGGGGGATCTGCAATGTAGGGAGGGGGTCTGTATTGTAGGAAGGGGATCTGTACTGTAGGGAGGGGGTCTGTACTGTAGGGAGGGGGTCTGTAATGTAGGGGGATCTGCACTGTAGGGAGGGGGTCTGTACTGTAGGGAGGGGGTCTGTACTGTAGGGAGGGGGTCTGTACTGTAGGGAGGGAATCTGTATTGTAAGGAGGGGATCTGTACTGTAAAGAGGGGATCTGTACTGTAAGGAGGGAGTCTGTACTGTAGGGATGGGATCTGTACTGTAGGGATGGGGTCTGTACTGTAGGGAGGGGGTCTGTACTGTAGGGAGGGGATCTGTACTGTAAGGAGGGGATCTGTACTGTAGCGATGGGGTCTGTACTGTAGGGACGGGGTCGGTACTGTAGGGAGGGGATCTGTACTGTAAGGAGGGAATCTGTACTGTAGGGATGGGGTCTTTACTGTAGGGAGGGGGTCTGTACTGTAAAGAGGGGATCTTTACTGTAGGAGGGTGGGGTCTGTACTGTAGGGAGGGGGTCTGTAATGTAGGGGGGTCTGCACTGTAGGGTGGGGGGTCTGTAATGTAGGGAGGGGGTCTGCACTGTAGGTAGGGGGTCTGTACTGTAGGGAGGTCTGTGTAACATGCAGGGGGTCCAGAACTGTTAGGGGGGTGTCTGTGTAACAAACTGTGGGGGACTGTGTAATGTAAAGGGGTCCAGAGGTGTGGCGCTATGTAATGTAAAGGGGCCCAGGGGTGCAGGGCGCTGTGTAATGTAAAGGGGCCCAGGGGTGCAGGGGGATGTGTAATGTAAAGGGGCCCAGAGGTGTAGGGTGCTGTGTAATGTAAAGGGGTCTAGCTGGAACCCCACATCCCATCACATCCACATCCCACCAGCCCGGGCCTGATGGAGACTAAATTTGCAACGCAACGCTGTAAACTCGCGCAAGACCCTTTTTATTTTCGCATTTGTAGAGGAATAGCAACGCATAGATGTGAACGACCGTCATTGAAAACAATGGCCTGGATTCACAGACATCGGCGCACGCCCAGCCGGACCCACGGCGGCCCATATTCACAGACGTCCAACGTACAACACGTAGGCTTGTGTTCCCTGCTCCAGACCTTTGCATGGGTTGCGCCTCATCTATGGGGAATAACTTTACACCGGACGTAAAACTAACGCAAACCGCGTATATCATGTACGTTCATGAATCGGCGTATCTCCCTCATTTGCATATTTGAATAGAAAATCAATGGGAGCGCCACATGCGTCCAGCGTAAATATGCGCCCACTCTACGCCGGCGTAGGCAAGTTACGTCGGTGGGATGAAGTCTGTTTTTAGGCGTATCTTAGTTTGTGGGTCCGGCGCACAGATACGCCGGCGCCTATTTGTACTTACGCCGCTGCTTTGTGAATCCGGGCCAATGACTTTTTGGATAACATGCGAATCTAGTTTTTTTTTTTTTTTAACGCATCGCCTTCGTTATCGACTCGCATGAGTGTGAACCGTCACTTAGGGGGGCAAATCCTTCCACCCCTTAAGTGGTTAAGGGACATAAAAATGTTTCCCTCTTGAAGTCAATGGGCCGGATTCACGTAGCACTTACGGCGCCGTATCTACAGCTACGCCTCGTAAGTACAAATGTGCGCCGTCGTATCTTATGCGTCGGACCCACAAATGAAGTTACATCGAAAAATAGACTTCTTCCGACCGACGTAACTTTCCTACGCCGGCGTATCGTGGGCGCATATTTACGCTGGATGCATATGGATGTTTCGATGCAAATATGCAAATGAGGGAGATACGCCGATTCACGAACGTAGATGCGCCCGGCGCATGTTTTAAGCGATTTGCGTGAGGGTTACGTCTGGCGTAGAGTTATTCCCCACATAGGAAGCAAAGGTATGGGCCAGGGAACGAACGCCGTCGAATTTTTTTTACGCTGTGTACGCCGTTTACGTAGTACGTGAATAGGGCTGGGCGTAGGTTACGTTCACGTCGTAGGCAGTGTATTGACGTATCTTAGCCAGTTGTTTCGACGTGACTGTGAGCGTGCGCACTGGGATGCGGTCAAGATATGACGCATGCGCTGTTCGTTTTTTAAAGCTCAGCCCATCATTTGCATGGGGTCACGTTTCATTTTAAATATATCACGCCCACTTCCACCTACTTTGGCTTACGCCGACAACTATACGCTACGCCGGCGCAACGTTGAGCGTATTTTCTTTGTGAATTTCATACTTGCCTGTCAACGTTGCGCCGGCGTAGCGTAAAGAAGATACGCTACGCCCGCACAAAGATGCGCCGAGGTACGCGAGTCTACCCCAATGTGTACAGAACCCGCCGGGTTATAGCGCTGACATCATCGCCGCTGTTTTATTAGCAGAAGTCGCTCCCTCCCGACCCGACACATTTTACGAAAACAAAGCTTCAGTCAGTTTTCTATAAATAAAATAAAATTCTTTAAATAGAATTCACAGGATTAAATGTCAAGTCTAATAAATGGCGGCGGTGTAAGAAGAGGTGCGAGCGCTTCCTGCGCGGAGAGCGTCATTGTAGACATTATCCTTCCGATTGGACGCTTTCCCATCAAAGCTTTGGAAATGGAAGGAGAACCCCCGACGTGGTTCAGAAAGATTCTCAATACATATAAATCCTCACGTGAGCCCGATAGACGTCCCCCCCGAATATACGAGAACTCCGATTCAACGAAAATAGGCCAAACATTTGTAAAGAATGAACTCTCCCCCCCGGAAAGGTTTATAAATCGTGCAGAAACTCGTTACATATTACATAACATTACGGGGCCCGGATTCACAGAGCGTTGGGGCGGACACTACGCCGCCGTAGCGCAAACACCGTACGCCACGCCGGCGCAGCGCGGAGAGGCATGCACTGTATTCAGCAAGTTATTGCTGCCAACGCTGCGTCGGCGTGGCGTATTTTTCGAAAGGCGCAGGCCGGCGTAGGTGGAAGTGGGCGTGACCCCATGCAAATGATAGTCCGAGCGTGGTGCAGCGTTTTACGCCCGACGTATAACCAACTGCGCATGCGCCGTGACGTGGACCCATGAAACGGCACCCTTATGCGCATGCTCACAACTACGCCGGCACACGTGCCTTAGCTACGCCGGAATCACCACGTATGCCGTGAACGTAACGTACGCCCAATACGCCAGCCTGTGTTCTCTGGTGCAGACCTTTGCATGTCTGTTGCCGGGTTGCGCCTCATCTATGGGGAATAACTTTACGCCGGACGTACAATTTACGCGCGGCATGCGTCGGGCGCAATGTACGTTCGTGAATCGCCGTATTTCCCTCACTTGCATGTTTGAATGCCTAATCAATGGGAGCAGCAACATGCATCCAGACGAAAAGTGCGCCCACGCTACGCTGGGTATGTAAGCTACGTCGGCGTAGGGTGGCCGGCGCACATTTCCACATTGGTTTTCTACGCCCATTGAACCGCCGAATCAGCTCACCACCCATGGCCCATCTGTTTTTTTAATGCAGCCTCACCAGTGCTCATCGGTGCAGCCAACTCCAGTGCCCATCACTGTAGCCTGATCACTGGGGCAGGTTACATGGGGTGTATGGTGGGGGGTGGAGATGGGGGGGTCAGCTAGGGGTGTCAGGGTCTCTCATCTCAGTGATCTCAGCTCAGCAGGTCCTTGCACACGCCACAGCCTCCTGGGGGGGTAATGCTCCTGGTCCTGGGGCAGGGCTGGACTGGGACAAAAATTTGGCCCTGGGCTTCATCCAGACTGGCCCACTTTGACAGGTCTCTCCCATGGCGGCCGACAACTCCCCCCCCCCCCAGCCACCCAAGCCCCCTCTCCCCCTTCACTAGCCACTAGCCATTCTTCTTTATTAGAGTAGAGCGGCTGGTACTGGTACTCTTATAGGCAGTACCAGTGGGGAAGCTAGACATTATTTCACCCGGGGCAAAGAATCAGTTCGGTGCCCCCCCTTATGGGACAAGATTAGGCAGAAATGAGAAACTCCCAGGCCATAACTGTTGAGTCAGCGGTCTGTCCCCTCCCCCATGCTCCTCTGTCATCCCCCTTGCTCTTCTGGTCCTCCCCCTGCTCCTCTGTTCCCCCCCAAGTGAGTGCTGCGAGGAGGGAGAGGAGGTGAGTGCTGCGAGGAGGGAGAGGAGGTGAGTGCTGCGGAAAGGGAGAGGAGGTGAGCACTGCGGGAAGGGAGAGACATAAGGAGTGGAGGGGGCGGCGGTCCGCTGTCACTGAAGCCGGCCCACTGAGCCATCGGCCCACCGGGAAACTCCCTGTAGTCCCAATGGCCAGTCCATCCCTGTCCTGGGGTCAAGTTGCAGCCAGCGCCCAGCCCTGAATACCGACTCCCTGGCACGCCCTGCCTCTGCCTGCTTCCAAGAATCCAGTCCCAGGGAGTTGTAGTATTTTCCTCTGCGTTGCTCCCACCGGGAGCTTGAGCGTGGACTACAACTCCTGGAATGCAACAGCTAGCGGTCGGCCCGACTTCCAAGACCAGAGTAAAAAATTAAATGGTAGCGGGCATTTTGAACATAAGTTAGGGCGGCCTGAGAGGCAATTGCCACCCTGCCCCCCGGCCCAGCCCTCCCCTGATCGTATGTGTGATCCATTTTATTCATGATCCCCCAAAACTTCTTCTGTAAAATTAAATCCATTATAGTTGGAAATGACGAAGTCGGTGGACACACAGGCGATGGGGGACGGGCCGGTTAATAATTGGATCCATTCTTTTCTTTGCGTGGTCCCGCTGTCATTGTGTCTCGGAGAACAATGGAATATTTCCCCCGGTCGATCCATGTGAATGATGACTCCATGACAGGAGCCGCTCGCCATCAGGTCCTCGGCTCTTTGAACTTTGTTGACTTTTGCAAAGATGCCAAATCTTTTTTTGCTATCAAACCGACTCAATCAGATCGAAATGACTTGACCTGATTCTCCCGCTCCGGGATTTTCTGTTTGTCTCGGTTTTGAAGTCCAGAAAAAAATACACAATGAAATACGGGGGAGGTTGGGGGGCGTCTCGTATTCTTTTCAGGCTTCGCGGGAAATGTCTACATTTTTCTCAGCACATCAAAATCTTTAAACTGCAGGCGGCTCTGACACATTTCCAGGACCGTCGCCGGAGAGCCGAGAGCTTCATCTCTGTTCTGCCCAACAAATCCACTCCATAAAATGTACAAGAGACGCAGAATTTTCTTCTATTTTCCTTTAAAAAGTGGTATTAACCCCTTCATGACCCGAGGGTAAGACAAACCTGAACGCCCAGACCCAATTTTGGAACTTTGACACATGTTAGTAAAGCTATTTAACCACTTCAGCCCCGGACCATTATGCCGGTAAAGGACCTGGCCCCTTTTTGCGATTCGGCACTGCGTCTGTCAAGTCACCTGTAGCCAGATAGAAAATGCACCCCGTTGGAGTCAGGGGTGCACCGCAAGGTAGTGAACCTTATAGCAGACTGCGGCGGATGGACCACAGAGGGGATATGGAGGAGAGGTTCTCTGGGGCACAAACAGGGATCCTACGGGAAGTTTGAGCTCAAGATTCCCCAGGACGCGGAGTCTAAGATCCAGTTGGGATTCACCAGAGCCTCCAGTGGTGAGGATGGCCTTCGCTGCAACTGAATCCAGGTCGCGGCCCCCGGAGTCCCCCAGGTAACGCTCCGCAGGGAGAGAGGGGAAGCAGCCACTCAGGACACAGAGATAGTGAAGGGTAAGCCAAGGTCGGGACAACAAGCAGACGAGGATAACCAAGGGACAGGCCAAGGGTCAAGGTCACAGGCAAACAGGAGTAGTCGGAGACGAGACAAAATCGTTACACAGAGATTAACGTAGCACACGGCAAGCGGGAACACAAAGCTAACAAACATCGCTGATCAGCAAAGCAGACCTGCAGTACAATATAGAGTTCCTGGGATGGCCTGGGGTGGAGCCATACAGGGAGGAGAGATGATAAAAAGCAGCCAGATAGGAGAGTCTGGCCTCTAATGAACACATGGAGGAGAAAGGTTCGCTTTAACTAACAATTGCGCGGTCGTGCGACGTGGCTCCCAAACAAAATTGGCGTCCTTTTTTTCCCCACAAACTTTTTATTTTTTCTTTAATAAATATCCCCCAAAAATATATAAGAAAAAATGTTTCCCTCAGTTTAGGCCGATACGTATTCTTCTACATATTTCGTTTAAAAAAAATGCAATAAGCGTCTATTGATTGGTTTGCGCAAAAGTCATAGTGTTTACAAAATAGGGGATAGTTTTATGGCATTTTTATTATTATTTTTTTTACTAGTAATGGCGGCAATCAGTGATTTTTATCATGACTGCGACATTACGGCGGACACGCCGGACACTTTTGAGAAATTTTTGGGACCATTGTCATTTTTTACAGCGAACGGTGCTATAAAAATGCACTGCTTACTGTAAAAATTACACTGGCAGTGAAGGGGTTAACCACTAGGGGGCGCTGTAGGGGTTAGGTGTGACCTCATATGTGTTTCTAACTGTAGGGGGGCGGGGCTGTACATGTGATGTCACTGATCGCTTTTCCCTATATCAGGGAACAGAGGATCACTGACATTGCCACTGTGAAGAACGGGGAAGGTTTAAGTGTGTCCTAGGGAGTGATTCTAACTGTTAGGGGGTGTGGCTTGCCGTGACCTGTCTTTTTTTTATTTTATCTTTTTATTAAAGGGCCCAGGGGTCCCCAGCACCCCTGGTTGCCTCCCCCCGTTTTTTTATATATATATATTTTTTTGTAAGGGGCCCAGAGGTCCCAGGGCAACTCCCCTTTTTTTTCCGGCAGCACCCAAAGCCCTCCGACCTCCATTTGCGGCGGCAGCACACACCCCCCCGCTTCTCAAATTGAGGCGGCAGAACCTCCCCCCCGGTTCTTCTCCAGGAGGCCCATGCCTGAAGCTGTGTAAGGGGCCCCAAATGTCCTGACGGCGTCCCTGGTGGGCAGACACAGAGGGGTACGGGTGGGAGGAAGAGGGGCAGATCGAGCCCTCTCTCCTCTCCCATCTGTTTGTGTGTGTGTGTGTGTGGGGGGGGGGGATTGTTAGTGTTGGCTTTGGGCAGTGTGAAAGAGAGTGTAACAGAGGCTCTCGGCTTAGACAACTGCAGCCAGCAACCCTGCCAGGGAAGCCATAGTCCAGTCTGAACAGTGTGTCCGGGTCTCAAGTGGTCTGAAACCCGGACACATGATTCAAACCCCGAACTGTCCGGGGAATCCTAGACAGATGGCAACCCTAGTATATATATATATATATAGACCACCCCGTATCAGTAAAAATGCTAAAGAGCGGCCGGCAAGCGGTTAAGGAAATAAATACAAAATATTCTCCCCACCAATTCATAAACAATATTGTAGATTAGAAAAGCAATAATATTGCAGCTGTCACAGCGCCGCCGGCTGTTGTGTCCCGGCGCTGATTTATTTATAAGTGGAATTAGAATTCCTTATTAGAATGGATTTTGCTGTTTTTTACAGTCCTGTGGCCTCCGTACAACGGCGGTCCGATCTGCGCAGGAGACCGGGGGAACACGTTTGTCGTCGCATCGCGAGCGTGACTTGGTTTGGAACACTTTGCAAGAAGGTAAAAAACAAACACCAAAAAAAAAAAAAAAATGGAATTCCAGTAAAAAAAAAAAAATTCTACTTTTCCTGGTTATGTAACCGCTTGAGGACCGCCGCACCACGAACGGCACCGCTGGGCACAAGGGCATACAGGTACGTCCCCTTAAAGATCCCAGCCGTGGGTCGCGGCGGCGCGTTCGCGAGCCGGTCCTCTTCTCCGTGACCGTCCCCGCGGGAACAGCGGAACCCGATCGCCGCCGGTGTCCCATGACCGGTTCACAGAGCCGAAGAACGGGGAGAGGTGAGGCAGGGGCGGACTGACAACTCATGGGGCCCCCGAGGCAATAGAAGATTACGGGGCCCCTGGAAGTACAGATGGGCACCACGCCAGGAGGCAGTGCAGAGGCGGGGCAGCTAAAATCTCAGGATTTTCATATCAAAAGCATGTCGGTTTCGGACATATCAGGGACAGATGTAAAAAAAAACACACAGATTTGTACATACTGTCCCTGGTTTTACTGAGCCTGGCAACCCTGATGGGGCCCCCTAGTGGCATGGGGCCCTCGGGCAGTGCCCAAATGCTTCAATGGTCAGTCCGCCCCTGAAGGTGAGTGTAAACAAACCTCTCCCCGTGCTTCCTAATGAGCCTGTCACTGATCGTCTGTTCCCTGTCAAAGGGAATGACGATCAGTGACGTCACACGCCCAGCCACGCCCTCTACAATAAGAATCACACATTAGGTCACACTTAACCCCTTTAGTGCCCCCTACAGGTTAACCCCTTCCCTGCCAGTGTCATTTTCACAGTAATCAGAGCATTTTTATAGCACTTTTCTCAACAAAACACCTCCCCGTTCTTCCTAGTGACATGTCACTGATCGTCTGTCATTAGGAACAGTGATCAGTGACGTGTCACGGCAAACCACACCCCCTCACAGTTAGAATCACTCCCTAGGTCACACTTAACCCCTTCAGCGCCCCCTAAAGGTTAACCCCTTCCCTACCAGTGTCATTTTCACAGTAATCAGAGCATTTTTATAGCACTTTTCTCAACAAAACACCTCCCCGTTCTTCCTAGTGACATGTCACTGATCGTCTGTTCCCTGTCATCGGGAACAGTGATCAGTGACATGTCACGGCAAGCCACACACCCTCACAGTTAGAATCACTCCCTAGGTCACACTTAACCCCTTCAGCGCCCCCCTACAGGTTAACCCCTTCCCTGCCAGTGTCATTTTTACAGTAATCAGAGCATTTTTATAGCACTTTTCTCTGTGAAAATGACAATGGTCCCAAAATAGTGTCAAAAGTGTCCGATGTGTCCGCCATAATGTCGCAGTCAGGATAAAAATCGCAGATCGCCGCCATTACTAGTAAAAAAAAAAATGCCATAAATATATCCCCTATTTTGTAAATGCTATAACTTTTGCGCAAACCGATCAATAAACGCTTATTGCGATTTTTTTTTTTTTTTTAACCAAAAAAAGAAGAATACGTATCGGCCTAAACTGAGGATATATATATATAGGCCCAGATTCGCAGAGCGATTACGCCTGTGTAACTGGTGTTAGACAGGAGTAATTTCAAATTTCGCGCGCCGTATCACCAGTATGAATCCTCAAACCATGATACGGCGGCTTCGGGCTTCGACCTGAGAGGCTTACGTCTTCGTAAGCCTTCGGATCTACGCTGCGATATTTTTGCGGCCGCTGGGAGGAGTTCGCGTCGTTTTCATGCGTCGGGATATGCAAATGTGTTTTTACGGCGATCCACGAAGGTACAGTACGAGTGTCCCTCGCAATCGCCTACGTCATTTTTTGGCTACGTAATGTTAGAGGAGCTTTTTGCTGGTCTAACAGTGCGTAACCCATGTAAAGTATGGCCGTCGTTCCCGCGTCGATTTGAAAATAGAGATATATGTATCTATTTATATATCGATGTATCTTTTTGCTGATGCCTTCTATCAGGGTTTAGTGTCAGCCGGTGATTGATAATAATAATTTATTTAGACCCCGGCGCAGATTTTCCATAAAGTTTAAAAGATTAAGAATAGTTCATGCTGATTGAGGGAGTTTAGTTCAGATTTAATGGGGTTGTAAAGGAAAAAAAAAAAGCCTCTGTTGTGGAGAAAGCCTCTTGAGGGGGGAGGGGGCGAGCAGGAGAGTCAGGACACTCACTACTTTGTAGATAGAGAAAGGAGCTGTGTGTTAGTGGGCGTCCTGACACTTCTGTTCGCCCCCTCCCCCCTCAAGGGGCTTTCTCCACACCAGGGAGAAAGCCTTGCATTACTGTGTGGAGTTACAGACAGAAGAACAGGAAGTGAGGATTTCTCAGAAGAAATAAGGACATTTAAAAGCAAAATGGGGTCCTGTAGCCCTGATTGGGTGCCTCACACGGTCCCCCGGCCCTGGCCCCTCTGGCTCGTGGGGGGTGGAGGGTGGTAGTTGGAGGCCTAGGTGCCCCCCCCCCCCTCCGCCCTGACTGTGGGTCAGGGACCTGGGCTTGAGATCTGGGGTTTCCGTTATGTTTTTTTTTTCCTCTGTGCTAGATGATACCCCTCCTTATGTCCTAAGATGCTGTCTCCCAGCTAGCTATTTAATCACCCCATTGCCCCAGGGATCGCTATGGCCGCTGACGCCCTTTCTGGGATTGGCCGCCGTGACGGTCCTTCGGGTACTGTTCGACTATGTTATTGTTTGTACGCGCATGTTCGGCACAATCTGCTTAAAGTTTGTTTATGGTTTCTTGATGGCCCTGCGAGGCTCTTACTTTGAAACGCGGAATCCTGCTGGACATGCTTGTCCTTTGTTCATGTGATTTTCTCTTTTATTGTCTTAATAAATACTGATTACATAAAAGAAAAACGGAAGGATGAGGTAAGTGAAGGAGGACTGCACTAAGGTAAAGGAAGATATTTAGGGGAAAAAAAAATTCCTTTACATCCTCCTTTAAGCTTTTTGTTTCCTGGAGGACTCCCGATGGATAGAATTATCTTCTAATGTTTCTCTATGGAAAAATATCCTAAAACTTCCTCCAGAGCCTCCAACAAATAATAAAGACGACGCTCCAATGGACACGACTTGTAAAGACGAGTGATTGGCTCGGTGTTATGGAGGTAAAGGGATCCCGAAGTCAGCTGTCGGGAAGACGATCTCTGCGTCTCTCTTTTTTTTGTGAGCAAACATTACGGCGGAGCGCGTCGAACAGGAGTGCGATGTCTCTCTAACCTCATATTGACTTTCCTTCCAAAATCGATTTCCTTTATTAGCTGATGAATCTCTTCAAAGACTTTCTGTACAGAATCTGGATAAATTATTTAAGCAGTAAATTGTTTCCACAGTAGCTGTTTTCCACCATCGGTGATTTAATAGTAGAGGAAAGGAAAGGTTCTAAAACAAGGTCAGCCTGAGAGGGGCACTGGGGGGATTCCGAGGCTGCAACTTTGTTTTGACTGTGAGAGAAAGTCTGAAAGGAAGGAAGAGAGGAAGGGTAAGAGGGAAGAAAAAATGCCAGGAAGGAAGGAAGGAAGGAAGGGTAGGAGGGAGGGAAGAAGAAAGGGGAAAAGGGAGGAAGGAAATTAAAGAAGGCATAAGGAAGTTAAGGATGAAAGGAGGGGAAGGAAGGAGAGAAGAGGAGAGGAAGAAGGGGAGTGGAAAGAAGAAGAGTATAAAGAAGGAAGGGAAGAAGGAAGGAAGGGGGCATATTATAGAAGGCATAAGGAAGTAAGGGAACGATAGGAGGGGAAGAAAGGGAGGAGAGGAGACGAGGGAGAGGAGAGGAAAAAGGGGGAGAAGAAAGAAGCAGAGCATAAGGAAGGAAGACAAGATTTAGGAAGCAAGGAATTTATAGAAAGCATAAGGAAGTGAAAGGAAAGGAGGTACAGGAAATAAATTAATGAAAGGATAAAAGAGGGGAAGGAAGGAAGAAAGAGAGGTGAGAAAGAAGGGGAAGAAAAAAAGGAAGAAGAGGAAGAAGGGGATGAAAACAGAAGAATGGTGTAAGGTTGGAAAGCAGACAGGAAAAAGGGAAACATGAATGGAAACTATAGAAGGCATAAGTAAATGAAGCAACAAAAGGAATTATAGAAGTAAGAAAAGAAAAGAAAAGAATGAAGAGATGAAGGAATGAAGGCTGGGAGGAAGGAAGGCAGGATGGAAGAAGAAAGGAAGGCAGGAAGTATGAAGGAAGGGAGGACATAGGGGTAAGGGGGAGAACAAATGCCAGTAAAGGGTAGGAGGGAGGGAAGAAGAAAGGTGTAACGGTCAGGGGTTAACGCCGTTTACGATATTCCATTCCACCAACCCACGACAGCTTCTCAACACTCCACAATCCGGCAGACAGGACCCATAAGAATTCCCCAGACAAACGAGACACACAGCTCTGTTCTCTGGTTCCAAACGGATAGATCTTTTAATGGTAAAACTCAGGCTTTTATACAGTTAGCAACCAAAAAACATGTTGCAGTAATCAAAGGGACAACCGCACACTCCACCCACATCATAAAATGGTTCCTAACGAGTCCCCCTCAATCCACATCTTAGACAGACATTCTGACTCAGCGTCAGCGATAAGCTATTCTCACCTGCTACACAATACACATTCCTTTGTAGACGTAATTGACATGCTAATGCACTACACCTGAAAGTCAGACATCTGACCTTTCAGACTGCCAACCCCCAACACATCTATCATCAATACAACTTCACACAAAACAGTGTCACTTAGCATAGCACAATGAAATATCTTAGGAGCCAGACTTAATTAAAGTGGAGCTCCACCCAAAAGTGGAACTCACGCTGATCGGAACCCTCCCCCCCTCCGGTGTCGCATTTGACACCTTTCAGGGGGGAGGGGGGTGCAGATACCTGTCTAAAGACAGGTATTTGCACCCACTTCCGACCACAACAGTCTCGGGCAGACTGCAGGCATGACATCACTAAACCGCCCCCCCCCCATTGTGTGATGGGAACACTCGGCTCCCAGTACACAGTGGGAGCCAATCGGCAGGCGCAGAGTGACTCGTGCATGCGCCGTAGGGAACCGGGCAGTGAAGCCGGAGCGCTTCACTTCCTGGTTCCCTCACCGTGGATGGCGGGGAGAGCAGCAGAGTGACGAACCATCGCTCCTCCTCTGCTGCGGACGGCGCTGGACTCCAGGACAGGTAAGTGTCCTAATATTAAAAGTCAGCAGTTGCAGTATTTGTAGCTGCTGGCTTTTAATATTTTTTTTCAGCGGACATCCTCTTTAACACCTTTACAGTATGTGTCCCCACATTGAATGAATCACACTATTATTGACCTGTTGGGTTCAGAATTAACCACCTGTAATATTTCAAGATATCCTGCAATACATTGTGAATTATTATTACTGTCCCATCTCCTGTAATTCAAGATATCATTTCTCAGTCATCCTATGCCCCTAGTGGACATAGGATTACCCTAGACACAAGAGTCATTGGTGAAGCTGAAACAGGAGTACCCCACATCCTTCAAGAGCCTCTGGGTCCCACAGACCATTCTGTTACAGTAATAAAGGAAGTAAGAAGGAAACAAGGAAGGAAATGACAGAAGGTATAGGAAAGAAAAGAATGAAGGGAAGGAAAGCAGGAAGGAAGAGAAAGAAGGAGAGGAGAGAAAGGAGTAAGAAAGAAACAAGGGAGGAAATGACAGGAGGTATAGGAAAGAAAAGAATGATAGGAAGGAAGGCAGTAAGGAATGAAGGAAGAAAGGAAGGAAGCAAGGAAGGAATGAAAGCAAAAGAAAGAAGAGGTAAGAAAGAAAGTAAGAAGGAAACAAGGTAAGGCAAAGTATAGGAAAGACAAGAATGTAGGGAAGGAGCGCAGTAAGAAAGAAAGGACAATGGAGGGAGGGGGAAGGAAGGAAGAAAGGAAGGAAGGAAGGAAGGAAAAGAAAGAAGAAAACAAGGAAGCAAATGACAAGAGGTATAGGAAAGAAAAGAATGAAGGGAAGGAAGGCAGGAAGGAAGAGAAAGAAGGAGAGGAGAGAAAGGAAGTAAGAAAGAAACAAGGGAGGAAATGACAGGAGGTATAGGAAAGAAAAGAATGATAGGAAGGAAGGCAGTAAGGAAGGAAGGAAGGAATAAAGAAAGGAAGGAAGGAAGGAAGGAAGGAAGAAAGGAAGGAAGGAAGGAAGGAAGGAAGGAAGGAAGGAAGGAAGGAAGGAAGGAAGGAAGGAAGGAAGAAAGGAAGGAAGGAAGAAAGGAAGGAAGGAAGGAAGCAAAAGAAAGAAGAGGTAAGAAAGAAAGTAAGAAGGAAACAAGGTAAGGCAAGGTATAGGAAAGACAAGAATGAAGGGAAGGAGCGCAGTAAGAAAGAAAGGACAATGGAGGGAGGGTGAAGGAAGGAAGGAAGGAAGGAAGGAAGGAAGGAAGGAAGGAAGGAAGGAAGGAAGGAAAAGAAAGAAGGAGGGTGTAAGAAAAGAAGTAAGAAGAAAAAAAGGAAGCAAATGACAAGAGGTATAGGAAAGAAAAGAATGAAAATATAAAGGTGGACAGGGAGGAATGAAAGGAGAGTGGTAGAAAGAAGGATGGAATGACATTGAAGTATATGGAAGTGAATGACGGGGAAAGGAAGGAAGGAAAGTTATAAAATAACTCCAAAGGGTAGATGGAAGTAAAAGGAAGGAGGTAATGTTCGCTGTGACGGAATAGCACTATGTACTTCATTCTGTAAATGATTATTGTTGCCCTCACACCTTCCCCCGAGGAGCATGGGATACAAGACATATACAGAGAGTTCAGCGGCTCCTGTCAGAATGTCGGACACACGGGGCAGAGCACCTTTCATCATCCACTCCACTGGAGAAAAGTAACACCAAGATACAAACAGACATGGAAGTCCTTTAACTTCAGAGGCAGTGAGAATTATTCCGTCAATAAGCCGCACTCCCGACAGGAGATACGTTCTCAGCGCGGGCCCTGGAGGGTAAAGCAGCATTTTTGATGATCATATAATGACTCAAAGTGCTTAATGGCATCTTGCAAAATGCATGGCCCAAATTTGAAAATGGTGCAGGCTTCTTTTTAAATTATTTATCTATTTAATTTAAAAATTTTTGACACTGTCATAATTTTTTTATTTTTTTAGCACTTTTAGACCCCTTTCACACGGGAGAGTTTTTCAGGCGCTTTTGGGCTAAACATAGTACCTGTAAGGTGCCTGAAAAATGCCCCCCCCCCTCTGGCTTTCACACTGAGGCGATGCGCTGGCAGGACGTTAAAAAAAACTCCTGCAAGCAGCATCTTTGGAGCGGTGAAGGAGCGGTGTGTACACCCCTCCTCCACCGCTCCTGCCCATTGAAATAAATGGGCAGTGCAGCTGAAGCGACAGCAGAGCGCTGCTGCAGCGGTGCTTTGCAGTGGTTTTAACCCTTTTTCAGCTGCTAGCGGGGGTTAAAAGTGCCCCGCTGGCGGCTGAATACCTCCGCAAAAACAATGGTAAAACTTTACCGCCGACGCCGCCCCCCCACCCCAGTGTGAAAGCAGGCTTACTGCTCTGACAGCAATAGGCATGTGACAAGCACTCTTTATGGAGAGATCTGGGGTCTATATGATCAGATCCCCCCTCTACCCTGAAAAGCATTTGATCCCACCAAGATCGGTGCCATTAAATGCTTTGTATTTTTAAAAATGGCGCCGTTTACATCCGGGGTATGCTGGAAGTGATGTCCTTGCTTCAAAGTTACCGTATATATTCGAATATAAGACGAGTTTTTCAGCCAATTTTATTGTGCTAAAAATGCCCCCCTCGGCTTATACTCAAGTCATCTTTTTGCGCCTGATCTCCCGGACTTTGGGGAGCCGGTACTGGTCGGCTATAGGCACACATATAGCCCCTTGCTTCCTCTACAAGTGCTTGTCTGGGGGACCTACAGTCGGGGAGCTCCGATTTTTCAAAGCCGGGCACCCCTTTCATAGACTTCCATGTTAAATGGCAATTTCTCCAGTGATTTTGGGGATCCGTTACCAGCCGGCCGTAGGTTCTCTGGACCCGTAGCTTGGCACACATATAGCCCAATTTCTCTGCTACAAGTGTGCAAAGTTTGTTGTCTAGGAGACCTACGGCCGGGGAGCACCGATTTTTCAAATCCGGACGCCCCTTCCATAGACTCCCATGTTAAATGGTAATTTCTCCGGTGACTTTGGGGACCCGGTATCAGCCGGCCGTAGGTCCCCTGGACCTGGAACTTGGCACAAACGTAGCCCAATTTCTCCTCTACAAGTGTGCAAATCGGGAGCACCGATTTTTCAAAGCCAGGCACCCCTTTCATTGACTCCCATGTTAAACGTTAGTCTAGTCATGGGCACAGTGAGGCATGGGCACAGTGAGGCATGGGCACAGTGAGGCATGGACACAGTGAGGCATGGACACAGTGAGGCATGGACACAGTGAGGCATGGGCACAGTGAGGCATGGACACAGTGAGGCATGGGCACAGTAAGGGATGGACACAGTGAGGCATGGGCACAGTGAGGCATGGGTACAGTGAGGCATGGACACAGTGAGGCATGGGCACAGTGAGGCATGGACACAGTGAGGCATGGACACAGTGGGGCATGGACACAGTGAGGCATGGGCACAGTGAGGCATGGACACAGTGAGGCATGCACATGGACACAGTGAGGCAAAGTGAGGCAAAGTGAGGCATGCAGATGGACACCCTATTCTTATACTCGAGTCAATACGTTTTCCCATTTTTTTGTGGTAAAATTAGGTGCCTCGGCTTACATTCGGGTCGGCTTATACTCGAGTATATAAGGTACTTTATCATAGTGAGTGAAAAACGTATAAAGCGCAATACTTGCGAACTGAATCGCCTCTGGGCGCTGTTTCCATTCCTTCGATAAGGAGATGCTTTGTGTCATGGTCGTGGCCGACCACCAGGTGGCGCTAGCGTTGCAACGGCGCGCACAGGGGCGCCGGGAGCGCGCATTCGCGGCACTTCGACGTGCACACGCACGGGCACGCGCACGCGCGGCACGTCGGCGCGCACGGGAGCGTGCATTCGCGGCAGCGGCGCGCGGGCACGTGAGGACGCCATTTTGGCGCCAGTTCAGGCTATTTAAGGGAGCTATTCCCATGGCCTCTTGCTGCTCGATCATCAGCGTTCCTGATACCTGCCTGAAGACCCGTTACCTGATTGACCCCTGTTCCGTGATCCCGGCTTGTCTTGACCCTTCTGATTGCTGCCCGCCCTGACCTCGGACTGTCTGACGCTGCCTCTGCCTTGCCCTGTACCAGTGACCGCCTGCCTGTTGCCGACCCGGCTTGAATCACGACTCTGCTGCTGCCTTATCCCTGAACCTGATCCGTCTGCATCCGTACTACAGGACACCTTCCTCCTGCTGTCTGCCAGCCATCTGCACCAGCTCCAGTTACCTGACAGTATCGAGCAGCCATGTCTGAGCCTGCACAGGGAGTGGACCCTATGTCTGAACTCTGTCACCATTTGGATGGCTTAACGCAAGCAGTCAGGGCCCTGCAAGAAGGCTACACCCGACTTGAAGACCGCGTCCAGGCCTTGTCCGCAACCTCCTCTACTTCCGCTTCGGGTACTTCTCCTTCTCCCTCTGTCATCATGCTACCACCTGAGCCCAAAGTACCCATGCCAGAGAGATTTTCCGGGGAAAGAAGCAAGTATAGGGCCTTCCGGAATGCATGTGAACTATATTTTGCACTCCAGCCTCGAACCTTCTCATTAGAGGCCACCAAGGTCGGGTTTGTCATTTCTCTGCTAACCAGCGAACCGCAGGCCTGGGCCCACCGGCTCTTGGAGCAAAAGGACTTATGTCTTGACCGTCTAGATACGTTTTTTCAGGCCATGTCCTTGCTGTACGAGGACCCTCACCAGGCCGCTACAGCAGAGGCCGCTTTGCACGCCCTCCAGCAGGGTCGCAGACCTGCAGAGGACTATGTATCCGAGTTCAGAAGGTGGAGTGCGGACACTAACTGGAACGACGCGGCCCTCTGCTACCAGTTTCGTCTTGGCCTCTCTGAGACACTTAAGGACGAGCTTGCTCGAGTGGGGGTCCCTGGAACTCTGGAAGCTCTCATTAATCTAGCCATCCAGATTGATCGGCGCCTAAGGGAGCGCAGGACTGAACGTACCACAGGTCCGACCCGTCCAACATGGATGCTGCCTAGGGTCCCTACCTTTCCTAATCCGATTCCTTCTGCCTCGCTTCCCTCCTCCAGAGACATACCAGAACCTATGCAGCTGGGTCTGATTCGTCCGTCCCTCACATCCGAGGAACGACTTCGTCGCCGAATCAACAACTTGTGCCTCTACTGCGGAGAGCCCGGCCACTATGTGAGGACCTGCCCAGCAAAGTCCCGTAAGTCCACTTCCTTGTCCTCTGTCCATACTCCGGTTGTCCTCAACAATTCTACTCACCTGGCTGTTCCTGTCTTGTTCCAGCTTCCAGGAGGGGTCATCCGGACCAGCGCCATACTTGATTCTGGGGCCTGTAGCTGCTTCATGGACTCTGCCTTTGCCACCCTACACCAGATTCCGTTGCGCCCAAGAGCTGTGGGACTGTCTGTGCACCTGGCTGATGGGTCAGCTCTAAGATCCGGCCCTGTTACCCAAGAAACTGTACTTATCGCCACCACTATCTTAGACTCTCATCGGGAATTTCTGTGCCTGGATGTTATTGTGTCCCCTTTATTCCCCATAATTCTGGGTATGCCCTGGCTCCGGGCTCACAACCCACAAATAGACTGGACTACCGGGGAGATTCGTTTTAGTTCCGCCTACTGCCAACTACACTGCCTGCAAGTGACCTCCTGTTCCCCCTCTCTGCTTTGCATGGACTCTGACATTGAAACCCGCCAAGCCGTCCCCGAGGAGTACCATGAATTCCTGGACGTATTTAGTAAAAAAGGGGCTGACACCCTCCCTCCGCACCGGCCCTATGACTGCCCAATTGAGCTTCTCCCTGGGGCTGAAGTCCCCTTCGGCAGGATTTTTCCCCTGACGGAGCTAGAGCTGGAGAATCTGAAGACCTACCTTGATGACAATCTCAAGAAGGGGTTTATCCGCCCCTCCACCTCACCAGCAGGAGCAGGAATTTTTTTTGTCGAAAAAAAAGATCATACACTCCGCCCTTGTGTGGATTACCGTGAGCTTAACAAGGTGACGATCAAAAATCGGTACCCCCTTCCCTTGGTACCGGAATTATTTCAGAGACTTGGAGCCGCAGTCATCTTCACGAAACTCGATCTGCGGGGGGCCTATAACTTGGTACGAATTCGGGACGGCGATGAGTGGAAAACTGCCTTCCGCACCCGCTTTGGCCATTTTGAATACCTGGTGATGCCATTCGGACTCTGTAACGCCCCCGCTACATTTCAGCACTTCGTGAATGACATCTTTAGAGACTATCTGGATCTGTTTGTTGTGGTATATCTCGACGACATCCTTATCTTTTCCCCCTCTATTGACAGGCATCGGGAACACGTTAAGAAAGTCCTCAGGCGACTTCGAACTCACGGACTTTATGCCAAGCCTGAAAAGTGCGAATTCGAACGTGTGAGCATACAATTTCTAGGTCTGATCATTTCCGTAAAAGGTATCGAGATGGACCCACAAAAGGTCGCAGCAATTCTTGATTGGCCCGCGCCCTCAGACAAGAAAGGTATACAACGGTTCATCGGATTTGCGAACTTTTACAGGAAGTTTATCAAGGGATTTTCCGGCATTATATCTCCTATAACCAGCCTGACCAAACAAACTGTCCGCTTCCGATGGTCTCCAGAGGCCCAGGTAGCCTTCGAGACCCTGAAGAAGTTGTTTACATCGGCACCTGTCCTTAAACACCCTGACGCTAGTCTGCCCTACATCCTGGAGGTGGATGCTTCGGAAACGGCAGTGGGAGCTGTTCTTTCCCAGAGACAGGGGCCAAAGGCTCTTCTGCAACCGGTCGCCTTTTTCTCTCGAAAATTGTCCGACGCGGAAAAGAACTACGATGTGGGGGACCGAGAACTCTTAGCGATTAAAGCCGCACTGGAAGAGTGGCGGTACCTGTTGGAAGGTGCAGCTCATCCGATCCTGGTCTATACGGACCATAAAAACCTGGAATACCTGAAGGTAGCTAAAAGGCTAAGGCCACGACAGGCCAGATGGGCACTTTTCTTTACCAGGTTTACCTTCCACATAACCTATAGGCCTGGATCTAAGAACACCAAACCCGACGCCCTTTCGCGGATGTATTGCGATCCTGAAACTTCCGCCCCTCCAGACACTATCCTATCCTCTGGGAATTTTCTGTTGTTGCAAGACGACCTAGTGGCTCGAATCAAGCAAGCCTCTGCAGGAATTCCCTCTCCCTCGGACACAGATCTGCAGATTCGGGACGGTCTGTTATGGCATGGCAACAAGATCTTTGTACCCGAGGACTTGCGGGTCACTGTCCTGAGCCTCTGCCATGATCATGTACTGGCTGGTCACTTTGGGGCACAAAAGACTTCGGAACTTCTACAGCGCACGTTCTGGTGGCCCCAACTTGTGAAGGACTGCAGAAGCTATGTGGAATCGTGCACCACGTGCATCCGCAATAAAGGGAGCAAATCCAGAGCTTGGGGATTGTTAAGGCCTTTACCCGTACCAGAGAGACCATGGCAAATGATCTCCATGGATTTTATTGTTGAACTGCCACCCTCCGAAGGGTTCACGACTATCTTCGTAACAGTAGATAGACTATCCAAGATGGCACATTTTCTGCCCATGAAGGGTACACCCTCTGCCCCAGAAACTGCCAAGATCTTTATTAAAGAAGTTGTGCGGCTCCACGGTATTCCTGCAGATATCGTTTCTGACCGGGGGGTGCAATTCACCTCCAGGTTCTGGAGGGCACTCTGCAAATCCCTCAAGATTGGGCTGTCCTTCTCATCCGCCTATCACCCTCAGTCGAACGGCCAGACCGAGAGGACAAACCAGACACTAGAGCAATATTTACGTTGTTTCTCTTCGTTTTCTCAGGAAGATTGGGCCTCTCTATTACCGCTGGCCGAATTTGCATATAATAATTCAGTCCACTCTGCTACTAAGCAATCTCCCTTCTATGCGAATTATGGTTACCACCCATCATTTCTGCCTAACTGTGCTCCGGAGTGTGCGGTGCCTGCCGTACAAGAGACATTAAACTTCTTTAGCACTAACAACAAGCTACTGCAAGGAACCATGGCAAGGACGCAGGAGCACAATAAAGAGATCTTTGATAAGAAGCGGAGGGGTGAACTCAATCTGGAACCCGGAGACCTGGTATGGTTGTCCACCATTAATTTGAAACTTTCCTGCCCATCTAAGAAACTAGGACCTAAATTTATGGGGCCTTTCCCGATCAAGAGGAGGATTAATAGTGTGGCCTACGAGCTAGAACTGCCAGACTCACTCCGCGTTCATCCAGTCTTCCATGTCTCCCTCCTCAAACCTGATGTTGCTAATCCCTTCCCGGGACGAAGCACCGACCCGCCCGAGCCGGTCTTAGTGAATGGAGAGGAAGAATTCGAGGTGGAGTCTATTGTAGACTGCAGGAGAAGGCACAACCAGGTCCAGTTCTTGGTAAAATGGAAGGGTTATGGCCCTGAAGAAAATTCGTGGGAACCTGAGCGTAATATCCACGCTAAGAGACTGGTCCGGTCTTTCAAGGACGCTCATCCACTTAAGATGGCCCAGTTGGGCATCCGGAGGCTGCCCATTGGGAGGGGGCAATGTCATGGTCGTGGCCGACCACCAGGTGGCGCTAGCGTTGCAACGGCGCGCACAGGGGCGCCGGGAGCGCGCATTCGCGGCACTTCGACGTGCACACGCACGGGCACGCGCACGCGCGGCACGTCGGCGCGCACGGGAGCGCGCATTCGCGGCAGCGGCGCGCGGGCACGTGAGGACGCCATTTTGGCGCCAGTTCAGGCTATTTAAGGGAGCTCTTCCCATGGCCTCTTGCTGCTCGATCATCAGCGTTCCTGATACCTGCCTGAAGACCCGTTACCTGATTGACCCCTGTTCCGTGATCCCGGCTTGTCTTGACCCTTCTGATTGCTGCCCGCCCTGACCTCGGACTGTCTGACGCTGCCTCTGCCTTGCCCTGTACCAGTGACCGCCTGCCTGTTGCCGACCCGGCTTGAATCACGACTCTGCTGCTGCCTTATCCCTGAACCTGATCCGTCTGCATCCGTACTACAGGACACCTTCCTCCTGCTGTCTGCCAGCCATCTGCACCAGCTCCAGTTACCTGACAGTATCCGTACTACAAGACACCTTCCTCCCGCTGTCTGCCAGTCATCTGTACCAGCTCCAGTTGCCTGTCAGCATCCGTACTACAGAACACCTTCCTCCTGCTGTCTGCCAGCCATCTGCACCAGCTCCAGTTACCTGCCAGCATCCGTACTACAAGACACCTTCCTCCCGCTGTCTGCCAGTCATCTGCACCAGCTCCAGTTGCCTGTCAGCACCCGTACTACAGAACACCTTCCTCCTGCTATCTGCCAGACACCCGCACTAGCTTCAATTACCTGTCGGCGTCAGTGCTACAGCATACCTCCAGTAAGACTGATACCGTGTCTGCACGACATCCCCGCCAGGCGCTAGTGTGACTCTAGACTCCAGTACCTCCTGTCTGCACTACCAGGGGTTCCGGGGTCAGAGGAGCAAGAGTGGCCACTCCCGCACGTCAGGCTCTGCTCAGCACCAGGTACGTGACACTTTGCCTCAGAAGAGATGAGTTTTAATCTTTCTCCTGAAGGTCCAACTCCAGTCGGATGGTGGTTGGCAGAGCTTTTTTTTCTCAGAAAATAGGTGCAGGAACTCAACCACGACCCGTTCAGATTTCACAAACAGTAGAAGGGTTTTATAAAGGCATTAAATACCAAAATTAGCATTACATACAGAGTGCGAAGTTCAGGGGGGTTACAAAGCTGTCTCTTGTAAACACAGAAACCAGACTTCTGTCTTTACAATTGATTGTGGTGAGCAGGCACCAAAGGGTCTGAGCCAGAGGTGGTGGAACTGAGTTCCCCCAAATTCCCCCTGAAAAAAAGCCCTGGTGGTTGGTAGCCCATTCCACAGCCGAGGTCCCTGGACTGCAAATCTCCGATCTCCTTTGGATAGAGGCCCAACAAAGCCAATTTAATCTTTGTTCAGCTCTGTGATCAGGCGGCAGACGTGCTGGCTGGTTGTTTGGTACTCCCGGTGGGATGGGAGATCACGGTACAGCCACAGAAAATTGTAAAAGCAATCCAATGGCTAGTTAGCTGCCAGGATTGCTTTTACAAGAGAGTAGACATGTGCAATTCATTTCGTTTCAAATTCGTTAACGAATTTTGGCAAATTGTTCTGGATATTTCCTCATGGGAAATGAGAATAGGTTGTGAGTTTGGACACAACCTCTTCTCATTTCCCATGAGGAAATATCCCGGTGTGCACCCAGTCTGACTTGACCACGAAGGGACGTTTGCTGTTTCTGTGGCTGTTCCTGTTGTCATGGATATGTAGTATGTCTGGCAGCTTACCTGTCTCTCCATGTGTTCATTAGAGGCCAGACTCTCTTATCTGGCTGCCTTTATCATCTCTCCTCCCTGTATGGCTCCACCCCAGGAACTCTATATTAACCAGTGCACTGCTGGTCTGCTTGGCTGATCAACGTTGTTTTTTAAGCATTGTGTGCATGGGTTCCTGCTTGCCGTGTGCTATGTTTATCTCTGTGTACCGAATTTATCTTATCTCCAACTACTCTTGTGACCCTGACCCTTGGCTAGTCCATGTCTGCTTGTTGCCCCGACTTCGGCTTACCCTCCACTATCACTTGTGTCCTGTGTGCTGCTTCCCCTCTCTCCCTACGGAGCATGACCTAGGGGACTCCAGGGGCCGGGACCTGGATCCAGCTGCAGCGAAGGCTGTCCTCACCACTAGAGGCTCTGATGAACACCAGCTGGGTCTTAGACTCTGTGCCCTGGGGAATCTTGGGCTCAAGCTGCCTGTAGGATTCCTGTTTGTGCCCCAGGGAACCTCTCCTCCACATCCACTTTGTGGTCCATCCGCAGGAGTCTACTATAGTGTTCACTACCCCGTGGTGCACCCCTGACTCCACCGGCATGCACTTGTCATCTGGCCACAGGTGACCTGACAACCGTCCACTTCTGCTCAACAGCGGATCCAGACCATCCAGGACCCTAATCTCATATGGCTCACTGTCGGAAGACAGGTGTGTCCAACATAGCCGGTAAGAGTTTCCCATTCACTTAACTCAGAAGAGTTTCAAGAGTGACTACAGGCAACTCTTTTTCTCACCTCTACTATTCGGGGGTCACTTCTATAGGAAGAAGCTCCACTTGCTTTTTTCCTGTTTTTGTGGACTTACGTTTTTATCACTATATTTAAAGCTCATATTCATGTTTGGGACTTGTAGTGTGCTTTGTATATATGTTCTTTTGGTTACTGTAACGGAACCCCAAATGGGACAGGGGTTAACGCCATTTAAGATATTCCATTCCGAACCCAAGACAGCTTATCGACACTCCACAATCCGGCAAACACGACCCATACAGATTTCCCCCCAGCAGGGCCGTCTTAATAGCATCATGGGCCCCTGGGCAAAGTAATGCTCTGGGGCCCCTACAATGATGACAGGGCAGGTAAACAGACATCAAGTAGGTAGGAGGCAGACTGCCTCCCTAGTGTATCTATCACTCTCAGTGCCATCATGGGGCCCCCAATTTTGGGGCAGTGTGGGCTCAAGATCCAGCTTTGGGGAAAGTGCAGGGGCCCCCCATGCAGCTGGGGCCCCTGGACATTGCTCAGGTGTGCCCTCTCATTAAAACAGCCCTGCCCCCCAGAAACGAGACACACAGTTTTGTTCTCTGGTTCAAAACGATTAGACAATCTTTATTGGGAAGGCAGGCTCTTATATACACCAAAAGAATACTTGCAGTAATCAAATGGACAATGACACACTCCACCCACAACATCACACAATGGTTCCTAACGAGCCCCCCTCAATACACATATTTTAGTCAGACTTTCTGGCACCATCTCTGACATAATCTACATGAGCTAATTAACTACATCTGACAAGTCAGACATCTAGGGCTAGATTCAGCAAAGTGTTACGACGGCGTATCTCCTGATACGCCGTCGTAACTCTGAGTGAGTGGGGTTGTATCTATGCACCTGATTCTTAGAATCAGTTACGCATAGATTTGTGTTAGATCCGACCGGCGTAAGTCTCTTACGCCGTCGTATCTAAGTTGCATATTTACGCTGGCCGCTAGGTGGCGTTTCCGTCGATTTACGCCTCGAATATGCAAATGAGCTAGATACGCAGATTCACGAACGTAGCGTATTTTTTTATGTCGTTTGCCTAAGCGTAAGTCCGGCAGAAAGTTAGCCCTGCCATAGCAGGCACAGCCAATGTTAAGTATGGATGTCGGGACAGCGGCGTATTGTACGTCGTTTGCGTAAGCCGATTCAGAATGGGGCTGGGCGTAAGTTACGTTCACGTCGTTTTCATTGACTATTTGCGACGTGATTTGGAGCATGCGCACTGGGATACGTTCACGGCCAGAGCATGCGCAGTTCGTTCGGCGCATCGTTTACGTCGGGTCACAATTAGTTTACATACAACACGCCCCCTACCTGCCCAATTTGAATCACGCTTGGATACGCCGGCTCATTTACACTACGCCGCCGCAACTTACGGAGCAAGTGCTTTGTGAATACAGCGCTTGCCTGTAAAAGATAGAATACGCTACTCCCGCACAAAGTTACGCACATGGGGCCAGATTCAGGTAGATTGGCGCATCTTTGCTCTGGAGTAACGCTTCTCATTTACGTTACTCTGCCAAAATTTTAGGAGCAAGTGCTGTTGTTCATGAAGCACTTGCTCCTAAAGTTGCGGCAGCGCATCGCAAATGAGCCGGCGGAATTCAAATTGGGCGGGTACGGGGCGTGTATTATTTAAACTAAGCGCGATCCCGTGGCGAACGTACTGCGCATGCGTCGAGTGTCAATGCATCCCAGTGCGCATGCTCCAAATTCTGTCAGTGAACGTCAATGACGTCACATCCCCATTCATGAACGTTTTACGCAAGCGACGCGATAATTTTTTTTTCCGACGCGATGACGACGGCCATACTTAACATAGGATACTCCACTAGGGGGCTGCTTTATCTTTACGCCGTGTATCTCTTACGGAAACGTCGGAAAGTCACTGCGTCGCGCCCGAATACGATCGTGAATTGCCGATTCCCGCTGATTAACATATTTTTTCGTCGTAAATCAGCGGGAACGCCCCCGGCGCCATTTTTAAATTAAAGTTGCGATGCGATGGCGAAATTCAATTGCGCCGATCGCATCGGAACTCCAACCCGGCGTTTCTTGTTTTCTGGTTACAGAAAACAGAAACGCCGGCTTAAAGTGACAGTTAGTCTGGCGGATCACTGATACCCCCCCTCCATAACTCTACCTGAATCTGGCCCATCTACCTAAATCTAGCCCCTGATCTTTAGACTGTGCAAACTCACAACACACATCTATCATCAAGAGAACTTTCACACAATACAGTGTCAATTAGCATAACACAATGAAAGGTTCTTAGGAGCCATACTAAGGTTCATTTACATCACAGTAGCAGACGATATTAACCTCTTCAGGTCCGCCCTATTAACAGAATACGTGAACAGCGCGGACCTGAGGCGCCGGGGGTCACGTCTTTGGACGTGATTTGCTTGTAATTCCCCGCGCGCGCCACAGGGTGGCGCGCGGCGGGGAAAAACAGTCCCGACGCATCACCGAGGATCCGATGCGTGTACCCGGCGGCCGCGATGTCCGTCAGGTACACGCGATCGTCGGTGAGACAGCAGGGATGTGGAGCTCTGAGTGTAAACACAGAGCTTCACGTCCTGTCAGTGAGGTGACAGATGCTGTTTCTCTTGTACATAGGGAGACAGCATCGGTCACCTCCCCCAGTCACCCCCCTCCCCCCATACAGTTAGAACACACCCAGGCAATACATTTAACCCCTTCCTCACCCCCCTAGTGTTAACCCCTTCAATGCCAGTCACATTTATACAGTAATTAGTGCATTTTTATAGCACTGGTCGCTGTATAAATGTGAATGGCGCCAAAAATGTGTCAAAAGTGTCCGATGTGTCCGTCGCAATATCGCAGTCCCAATAAAAATCGCAGATCGCCGCCATTACTAGTAAAAAAAAAAATATAAAAAAAAAAATCATAATTATGTCCCCTATTTTGTAGGTGCTATAACTTTTGCGCAAAGCAGTCACTTATTGTGATTTTTTTTTTTACAAAAATACGTAGAAGA
Organism: Rana kukunoris; assembly: GCA_029574335.1. Taxonomy (NCBI): domain Eukaryota; kingdom Metazoa; phylum Chordata; class Amphibia; order Anura; family Ranidae; genus Rana; species Rana kukunoris. The sequence continues at coordinate 161,394,575 of CM056058.1, read as the reverse complement.
ATACGTATCGGCCTTAACTGAGAAAAAAAAAAAAAAATGGGATATTTATTATAGCAACAAGTAAAAAATATATATATATATTTTTAAATTGTCGCTCTTTTTTTCATTATAACGCAAAAAATAAAAACCGCACGGGCGATCAAATACCACCAAAAGAAAGCTCTATTTGTGGGGGAAAAAAAAAAGACGCCAATTTTGTTTGGGTGCCACGTCGCACGACCGCGCAATTGTCAGTTAAAGCGACGCAGTGCCGGAAGCTGAAATTTCGCCTGGGCACGGAGGGGGTTTATGTGCCCGGTAAGCAAGTGGTTAACCCCCTATCAGTCTGTGTTCCCACATTGAATGAGTCACTCTTTCAATTGACCTGTTGGGTTCAGAATCAACAAACAGTAATATTTCAAGATATTCTCAATGTCCATTATGTTCTGGCTCATACTTTGTACGAGCTTCTGGGTCCCACGGGCACTCCCGTTACAGTTACCCACCTTGAAGTTTATTCACTAAGGTTTTTCACTGTGTTTTTGAGTTTTAATACCCTGGGAGCAATCCCTTACACATTTATACAACTAGCGCTACAATATTTTTCCACTATTTCCATTCGACTTTGTTTGAGTGTTAGCAGCTTCACTTTTGTTTTTTTATATTTGGGTTTAGCGCCGTTTTTTCCCCTCCCACTTTCTTACTAATTATTAAATTCTAGGTATTGGAATTTCCTTTCAAATATGGCTGTTAGTAAAATTAACAAATACTAATTTATCCGAAGTTATAAACTATCTGAAAGAACGAATGCCGCATCTAAACGCATCTAACTATATTAATAATAATAATTAAACCTTTATTCTTATTATTATTTATTGTTAATTTGTTTCATTACATTTGTTTAGATGCGGCTTTCGTTATTTCGGATAGTTTATAAATTCAGGGCCGATCCTAGGGGTCACAGGCGCCTGGGGGGTGCAGAAATATTTCTGGCGCCCCCACATGGGCGTGGTCATTTTACTGACTCCTTCCCTTTACAAATGTTTCTATGACAACGACTCAACCACAGAGATGCTCCCCCACAAAGTCTTCATTACCCCGGGATCCTTACATGATCTCTTAACAATAAGCAAAATACAGGAAGAGAAGCAGATTACTTTATTGGGACCTGGAGGGGGGGGGGGGGGGCTCTCTGATGGACACAAAGAGGGCTTCTGTTAGAGAGTCTGTTAGAAAGAGACCCCAGACATACTACAGACATGATATAGGAGATGATCAGAGACTGCAGACATAGTAGAGGAGACAGTCAGAGACTGCAGACATGATATAGGAGATGATCAGAGACTGCAGACATAGTAGAGGAGACAGTCAGAGACTGCAGACATGATACAGGAGATGATCAGAGAATGCAGATATAGTATAGGAGATGGTCAGAGACTGAAGACATAGTACAGGAGATGGTCAGAGACTGCTGACATAATACAGGAGATGGTCAGAGACTGCTGACATAGTATAGGAGATGGTCAGAGACTGAAGACATAGTACAGGAGATGGTCAGAGACTGCAGACATATTACAGGATATGGTCAGAGACTGCATACATAGTACAGGAGACAGTCAGAAACTACCTACATGATACAGGAGATGATCAGAGACTGCAGACATAGTACAGAAGATGGTCAGAGACTGCAGACATAGTACAGGAGACAGTCAGAGACTGCAGACATGGTACAGGAGATGGTCAGAGACTGCAGACATAGTACAGGAGACAGTAAGAGACTGCAGACACGGTACAGGAGACAGTCAGAGACTGCAGACATAGTACAGGAGATGATCAGAGACTTCAGACGTAGTACAGGAGATGATCAGTTCTGGAAGAACAAAAGTTCCAGATCAGTGGTTCTCAACCTTCTAGTGCTGTGACCCCTTGATAAAATTTCCCAAGTTGTGGGGACCCCCAACAGTAAAATAATTTTCTTAGGTTGGGTTGTCAGCACCCAAGGCAAGAAAAATAATTTGCACCCCTAACCCACAGGCATTTAATGCTACCCAAGTCCTTTTAATGGCAACTATAATCACAGGAAGTGTTACTCACTGTGTCTCCGGCTTTGTGGTGTCTCGCAGCAGTGACACCTATGTCGAAATCAGGAGATAGGGTCTCCTCCAGCCCCTCCTACTTCACGTTCCTCACCAGTCAGCTGACCCCTAGTCTTTGCCCCCCCCAGGCATGCCGTGAACTGAATGGGCGCCTGCGAAGAGGCTGAGCGGGTGGCTGCGGGCTCCAGAAACAACGCAGATGGGCGGCCACAGGCTCCAGGGATAGCCCTGCTGGGTGACCGCAAAAAGGCTGGGAGAGCGGTGCGGGCTTCAGGAACAGCCCAGGATTTGGTGACCCCTGGCAAATCATCATTCGACTCCCGAGGGGGGTCCCGACCAGAGGTTGAGAACCACTGTTCTAGACAGACACAAACAAGGAGAGAAGGAGGGAGGGGAGAACTCTGCCACTTTGGCGCCCCCACCTCCTCAGGCGCCTGGGTGCAAAGCACCCCGTGCACCCTGCCTAGGATCGGCCCTGTGTACATTTGTATTCGTTACATTCACTAACAGACAAATTTGAAAGGAAATTCCAACACCTAGAATTTAATAGTTAGTAATAGTTAAGTTATTATTAGTTGGTTAACATTTCAGATTTTCACATTTTGAATTTACGAATTTTCAAATGAATGAATTTTCGTCATTTACCAATTTTCAAATTGACGAATTTGCAAATTGCGTACATAACGAATGACCTGAAAAAAACACCAAATGAAATTAAAACAAACTCATTTTTTCGGCAGCACACATGTCTACAAGAGAGCTGACAGTTGACTCTAAACAACGGTACCGGTGGCAGCTGCAGGCATCATCCTAGTATAACTGGTCAGCAAGTGGTTAATATTCTGGCCAGTAGAATGCATTAACGTCAAATGCGTTTACACCCATAAACACGCATTCAAAAATGTGTCTTTTTCCCCGTCTTTCCATCTGCTTTTCTCCTCGGCGTCCTTCGGAGTGCGGCGTGCATGGGGCCTAGATAAGCCTAGATCCATCCCATGGGATATGATTCAATGAAAAGGTCTAGTTTGCTTTTCTGCCGCTCTGCCCGTCTTCTGTGATTGTGAATTAGCACTGCTGGGATCACCGTTTGTTGCCGCATCTGATTGCTGTAACGTTGCCCATTTTTGGATCGATACATCGACTTTGATAGCAGCAGGTACTCCGTATCCTGAGCACTGCCTTTGGCTCCATGGGATGTGCGCTCTTCACACAGCCAGTTACAGCCTTTTATTCAACATCCTCGTCTTCCTTCCATCCGTATCTACTAATGACGTGTCTGGTGCTTCTGGAGATAAAGCTCAAAATGTAACCGAAATGTAGACGGCAGGGGCGTTGCTGGGTCTGCAAAAGATCCGGGGCCAAAGCCCATAGCAGCGAAGTAAAGAGAGTCAAACGCTTGGGCAGCCATAGACACGTATATAATATATATGAGTGTGTGTGTATATTATATATATATAAAATATCTTTACAGATCCCCCTTTACATCAGGTTTCCCAGAGAGTCCCCCCACTTACATCAGGGTCCCCAGAGCCCCATTCATTACATCAGAGTCCCCAAAGAGCCTCTCCTTACATCAGGTCTCCAAGAGAGCCCCCCCCCCCACTTACATCAGGGTCCCCAGAGCCCCATTCATTACATCAGAGTCCCCAGAGAGTCCCCTTTCATCAGGTTTCCCAGAGAGCGCCCCTTACATCAGAGTCCCCAGAGAGACCTCCCCTACATCAGGGTCACCAGAAAACCCCTTCCTTACATCAGGGTCCCCAGAGAGCCCCCCCTTACATCAGGGTCCCCAGAGAGCCCCCCCTTACATCAGAGTCCCCAGAGAGCCTCCCCTTACATTAGGGTCCCCAGAGAGCCTCCCCTTACATCAGGTTTCCAAGAGAGCCCCCCCTCCACTTACATCAGGGTCCCCAGAGTCCCATTCATTACATCAGAGTCCCCAGAGAGCCTCCCCTTACATCAGGTTTCCCAGAGAGCGCCCCTTACATCAGAGTCCCCTACATCAGGGTCACCAGAAAACCCCTTCCTTACATCAGGGTCCCCAGAGAGCACCCCCCTTACATCAGGGTCCCCAGAGAAGCCCCCCCTTACATCAGAGTCCCCAGAGAGCCTCCCCTTACATTAGGGTCCCCAGAGAGCCTCCCCTTACATCAGGTTTCCCAGAGAGCCCCCCCACTTACATCAGGGTCCCCAAAGCCCCATTCATTACATCAGAGTCCCCAGAGAGCCCCCTTACATTAGGTTTCCCAGAGAGCGCCCCTTACATCAGAGTCCCCAGAGAGACCTCCCCTACATCAGGGTCACCAGAAAACCCCTTCCTTACATCAGGGTCCCAGAGAGCCCCCCCTTACATCAGAGTCCCCAGAGAACCTCCCCTTACATTAGGGTCCCCAGAGAGCCTCCCCTTACATTAGGGTCCCCAGAGAGCCACCCCTTACATCAGGGTCCCCAGATAGCCCCACCACTTAAATCAGGGTCCCCAGAGCCCTATTTATCACCTCAGAGTCCTTAGAGAGCCCCTTTACATCAGGTTCCCCAGAGAGCCCCTTCTGTACATCAGGGTCCCCAGAGAGCCTCCCCTTACATCAGGGTCCCCAGAGAGCCTCCCCTTACATCAGGGTCACCAGAGAGCCCTCCCCTACATCAGGGTCCCCAGAGAGTCTCCCCTTACATCAGGGTCCTCAGAGAGCCTCCCCTTACATCAGGGTCACCAGAGAGCCCTCCCCTACATCAGGGTCCCCAGAGAGCCTCCCCTTACATCAGGGTCCCCAGAGAGCCTCCCATTACATCAGGGTCCCCAGAGAGCCTCCCCTTACATCAGGGTCCCCAGAGAGCCTCCCCTTACATCAGGGTCCCCAGAGAGCCTCCCCTTACATCAGGGTCACCAGAAAACCCCTTCATTACATCAGTGTCTTTAGAGAGCCCCCCTTTACCTCAGCGGCAGCATTGCATCTGGTGGCAAGTGGCACATTAACCTGGCAAATAACCCGCCACCATATTCCCCATCAACCCCAAAACTACATTTCCCCCCACCCCCTTATCTTTTTTGGGGGAAGGTGAGAGAGGGGGTGTGTCCCTAAATGGCAGATTGGAAATGTGGTCACCCTACCAGAGAAAAAGTCGCGCTAAAACCTTATATAAATTTATGAGTAAAAACAAGAACAGTACCTGCCGCCGAGAATGTGTTTTTAGCACGACAGCATCGCGCTGATTCTCGGCGACAGGGTGCCGACATCTCGCACTCCCTGGAATAGTAAAAGTACATTCCAGCGAGCGCGTCATAGAAGCGACCGGGATCCGACTTGGATTCCCGCCAATTCTACACGTGACGTTTGGTATGAATCCTGAGGGGGAACTCCCCGCCAAATTTTAAAGAAAAATCCGGCATGGGTTTCACCCCAGGAGCATACCAGGCCCTTAGGTCTGGTATGGGTTGTATGGAGACCCCCCTACGCCGAAAAAACGGCGTGGGAGTCCCCCCACAATCCATACCAGACCCGTATCCAAAGCACGCCGCCTGGCCGGCCAGGAATAGGGGTGGGGACGAGCGAGCGCCCCCCTCCTGAGCCGTACCAGGCCGCATGCCCTCAACATGGGGGGGGGTCAGGTGCTCTGGGGCAGGGGGGCACACTGCGGCCCCCCCACCCCAGAGCACCCTGTCCCCATGTTGATGAGGACAGGGCCTCTTCCCGACAACCCTGGGCGTTGGTTGTCGGGGTCTGCGGGCGGGGGCTTATCGGAATCTGGGAGCCCCCTTTAATAAGGGGGTCCCCAGATAACGGCCCCCCACCCTATGTGAATGAGTCGTACCCCTACCCATTCACCTGCAAGCAAAGTGTAAACACAAATAAACAACACCGGGTGTTAAAATATTTTATTAGTCAGGTCCGGGGCCCCCTTCTCTTCTTTAGCTTTTTCACGAGGGGGGAGCTTGCTTCTTTGACGTCTTGGGGAGGGTGGGGTGGGTGCCGCTCTTCTTCCCACCATCTGGTTCTCTACCACCGCCAGGGGGGGTCGCTTTTATAAAAGCGCCCCCCCCCCCCTTGCGGGCTTCCTCCGACGTCTTCGGCGGGGGGGTGGCGTCATGCCCGTAATCTACCTGAGACTGTGTGGCTGGAAGTGGGTGCAAATACCTGTTTTTAGACACGTATCTGCACCCCCTCCCCCCTGAAAGGTGTCAAATGTGACACCGGAGGGGGGGATGGTTCCGATCAGCGTGGAGGGTGGAGCTCCTCTTTAATGCAGAGAATTTTTAAAGGTAAAAAACTTTCTATATTTAGAAGAACCACTTTAAATATCATAGGCGGCGTACACACGGCCGAGGTTCTCGCTGAAAACCAGCGAGAACCTCGCTGGAATGCACATTCCAGCGAGGACCTCGGCCGTGTGTACGGTCTCGGCGAGCTTCCCGTCGGGAAGCCCGTCGAGCAGAAATAGAGAGCACGCTCTCTATTTCCTCGACGGCCCGCCCGGAAGAATGGCTGGTTGCCATTCCCGACGGACGGGTCGCCGATTTCGACGGCCGGCAGAGAGCCTCGACGGGCGGAACGATGTGTTCTGCCCGTCGAGGATCTCTGCCGTGTGTACACGGCCTCAGATATCATTTATGAGTGAAGGTTTACTTCAAAATCCCCTTTTGCACGTTCCAGGTGAAGCGAGAATAAAGAGCGGCATCACCGGCGCCCCGCACCTCCGACATTAAACACCGGCTCCGGCCTTCGCCCTATTTCATACCTCAGGAGGCTTCTTTCGAATATCACAAACATTCATCTTTTGTAAAGAGAGTCGCTGGCGTCCCCCTTCTCTGCAGCATCTGCTTTGTTAACAATTTTTTGGAGACCTTTTAGTTGCCATGGAAACCCGGCTCGCCGTATTCAACCCCCTGTCCAAAAAAAGAAAAAAAAAATCATAAACAAAATGTAACAGCGTCTGAGTGATAAGAATACGATCCTCTCTTTATTTCCCGGTAATTAGGGATGTCCGGCGGTAACGTCCTCCCCTTGTCTGGTAATGACTTGTTGCTGAGCTCATTATATCGGCTCGCCATCAGATCCTCACATGGAACGTTTGGGGATTTATAAAAGTTACATTCAGCAGAACAGAAAACCGACGCGTCATACTAAATTAAAATCAGACTGTTTTTATTTAATTGTTTTTATTATTTGTCCTAATTACCCCAAATAAACATAAACGGCCAGATTCAGAAAAGGGGGGGGCGTAATTGTGTGCGGGCGTAGCGTATGCACTTTACGCTCAGCCTCCGCAACTGTTATGGGCAAGTGCCTTATTCAGAAAGCACTTACTCTGTAAGTTGCAAGGGTGTAAAGTGTCCGGCGTAAGGGCGCCGCATATAAATTAGCAATGTGGGGGGCGGGATTCATGTAAATGAATCATGACCCCCACGCTATTTACGTATTTTCTGAACGGCGGACGTGGACGTATCCCAGTGCGCATGCGTGAAATACGTCCAGCCCCATTCCCCGAACGGTTTACGCAAACGGCGTACAATTCGACGCTGTCCCGACGTCCATACTTAACATTGCCTGCACCTCACTATAGCAGGGGTAACTTAACTTAACGTAAACGACGCAAATAGATACGCCGGCCGCAACTACATTCGTGAATCGGCGTATCTACCTAATTAGCATATTCAAAGCGTAAATCGACGCAAGCGCCACCTAGCAGCCAGCGTAAATATGCAACTAAGATACGATGGCGTAAGAGACTTATGCCCCTCGTATCTTAGCTCAATCCCGGCGTATCTGATTCTCACCCTGATAGACCCCTTTCACCCAGATAGACCCCTCTCACCCGGATAGCCCCCCTCTCACCCGGATAGGCCCCCTCTCACCCAGATAGGTCACAGCAGATGTTCACCATAAGAGCTCCCCACAGCGGGTGTCCCCCATCAGAGCTCCCCCACAGCAGGTGTCCCCCATCAGAGCCCCCCACAGCAGGTGTCTCCCATCAGAGCCCCCCACAGCAGGTGTCTCCCATCAGAGCCCCCCACAGCAGGTGTCTCCCATCAGAGCCCCCCACAGCAGGTGTCCCCCATCAGAGCCCCCCACAGCAGGTGTCTCCCATCAGAGCCCCCCACAGCAGGTGTCTCCCATCAGAGCCCCCCCAGCAGGTGTCCCCATCAGAGCCCCCCACAGCAGGTGTCTCCCATCAGAGCCCCCCACAGCAGGTGTCTCCCATCAGAGCCCCCCAGCAGGTGTCCCCCATCAGAGCCCCCCACAGCAGGTGTCTCCCATCAGAGCCCCCCACAGCGGGTGTCCCCCATCAGAGCTCCCCTACAGCAGGTGTCCCCCATCAGAGCCCCCCACAGCAGGTGTCTCCCATCAGAGCCCCCCACAGCAGGTGTCTCCCATCAGAGCCCCCCACAGCAGGTGTCTCCCATCAGAGCCCCCCCAGCAGGTGTCCCCATCAGAGCCCCCCACAGCAGGTGTCTCCCATCAGAGCCCCCCACAGCAGGTGTCTCCCATCAGAGCCCCCCAGCAGGTGTCCCCCATCAGAGCCCCCCCAGCAGGTGTCCCCCATCAGAGCCACCCCACAGCAGGTGTCTCCCATCAGAGCCCCCCAGCAGGTGTCCCCCATCAGAGCCCCCCCAGCAGGTGTCCCCCATCAGAGCCCCCCCACAGCAGGTGTCCCCATCAGAGCCCCCCACATCAGGTGCCCCCATAGATCAGTACCTGTCCAACAGATCCCTGTAGCACGGGCGTGCTGTGAGCAGAAGCACATTACAGGGGGCGGGGCATACGTGGCATCTTTGGTTACTAGGAAGGTGGCACTTGGAGAGCATTTCTGGGCGTGCACGGGATGATTGGTAGCAGCTCTGGCCAACCCAGAAGCCTCTCATCACACCGCCTATGGGAGAAGAGCCGACACACGCAGAGGGGGCGGGGCAGACAGCAGACTGCTCCATGCGCACCGGACAGAATTAATTAGTGGAGTCTAGTAACGGAACTTGTTCCGGCACTAGGCTCCGCTGTGGTACCCAACCCGGGTTCCGGGGACAGCGGGAGGTATGCGCTCTTGTCAGTTGCCAGCTGAGAGAGCAAGCGGGGTGGGGAACCACGGCACCCGCTACATGCCCTCCGCCCTCTGGACACAGACAAGGAGGAGGGAGGGGAGCACTTGGGAGCTTCGGCGCTTTCACCTCTGCGGCGCCTGGGTGCGGAGCACCCCACACACCCTGCCTAGGATCGCTCACTGTTGTGATGCTTCCTTATATAGAAAAAAGAAAAACCCAATGAAATCAGATTGGGTAAAAAAAAAATGGTTTAACCAATCACAAATGTAGTTGATGATACAAACAGAATTTAGCATTTCAAACAAAACAAAGTGTGATTATACAGAAGAGCTGCTTAGCACTGAAATTCAGGGACGTCCCGAGGACAACACATTTCCAGGGACAGACCCTAAAAACCCGGAGATGTTCCTGTGAATCATTACCTGTGTGCCGACTCTTTAATTAACCGAATAAAAAACGTTTTTCCACCTTCGGAACGTCTACAAGATACGAGACGATCGTCTGGCTCCCCCATTCATTTAATAAATACGGGATGAAATCAAATGCATTTTTGAATATTATTTCCTCTCCTCTGATTGCCTCCAGCAGCTGTCTGCCGTAATTTTGTGTTTATTTTGTACATTAGAAGGTTTGCACACAGTGGTCTTACATAATTCACTGCCCTAGGGTGTGACTCAACTCCGGCAACAAAATCTAACCAAGAAAATTAGAGCATGAGAAGACATGAGTTCCGAATTCGGACACTGCTCGAATTTATTCAGTTCTGAAGTTATTGTAACCAGTTAGTACCCAGGCAGGACTTCCATCTGACTCCTACTCAAAGAATCCTAAACACATGGGCACCTAACCAGGGCTGGAAGATGGAACCCCAACACGTGGGCACCTAACCAGAGCTGGAAGATGGAACATCAACACATGGGCACCTAACCAGGGCTGGAAGATGGAATCCCAACACATGGGCACGTAACCAGGGCAGGAAGATGGAACCCCAACACATGGGTACCTAACCAGGGCTGGAAGATGGAACCCCAACACGTGGGCACCTAACCAGAGCTAGAAGATGGAATCCCAACACATGGGCACGTAACCAGGGCAGGAAGATGGAACCCCAACACATGGGTACCTAACAAGGGCTGGAAGATGGAACCCCAACACGTGGGCACCTAACCAGAGCTAGAAGATGGAATCCCAACACATGGGCACCTAATCAGGGCTGGAAGATGGAACCCCAACACATGGGCACCTAACCAGGGCTGGAAGATGAAACCCCAACACATGGGCACCTAACCAGGGCTGGAAGATGGAACATCAACACATGGACACCTAACCAGGGCTGGCAGATGGAACCCCAACACATGGGCACCTAACCAGGGCTGGAAGATGGAACCCCAACACGTGGGCACCTAACCAGGGCTGGAAGATGGAATCCCAACACATGGGCATCTAACCATAACCAGGGCTGGAAGATAGAACCCCAACACATGGGCACCTAATAAAGGCTGGAATATGGAATCCCAACACATGGGCACCTAACCAGGGCTGGAAGATGGAACCCCAACATGTGGGCACCTAACCAGGGCTGGAAGATGGAACCCCAACACATGGGCACCTAACCAGGGCTGGAAGATGGAACCCCAACACGTGGGCACCTAACCAGGGCTGGAAGATGGAATCCCAACACATGGGCATCTAACCAGGGCTGGAAGATAGAACCCCAACACATGGGCACCTAATAAAGGCTGGAAGATGGAATCCCAACACATGGGCACCTAACCAGGGCTGGAAGATGGAACCCAAACATGTGGGCACCTAACCAGGGCTGGAAGATAGAACCCCAACACATGGGCACCTAACCAGGGCTGGAAGATGGAACCCCAACACATGGGCACCTAACCAGGGCTGGAAGATGGAACCCCAACACATGGGCACCTAACCAGTGCTGGAAGATGAAACCCCAACACATGGGTACCTAACAAGGGCTGGAAGATGGAACCCCAACACATGGGCATCTAACCAGGGCTGGAAGAGGGAACCCCAACACATGGGCATCTAACAAGGGCTGGAAGATGGAACCCCAACATATGGGCACCTAACCAGGGCTGGTAGATGGAACCCCAACACATGGGCACCTAACCAGGGCTGGAAGATGGAACCCCAACACATGGGCACCTAACCAGTGCTGGAAGATGGAACCCCAACACATGGGCACCTAACCAGGGCTGGAAGAGGGAACCCCAACACATGGGTACCTAACAAGGGCTGGAAGCTGGAACCCCAACACATGGGCACCTAACCAGGGCTGGAAGATGGAACCCCAACACATGGGTACCTAACAAGGGCTGGAAGATGGAACCCCAACACATGGGCACCTAACCAGGGCTGGAAGATGGAATCCCAACATGTGGGCACCTAACCAGGGCTGAAAGATGGAACCCCAACACATGGGCACCTAACCAGGGCTGGAAGAAGGAACCCAAACACGTGGGCACCTAACCAGGGCTGGAAGATGGAACCTCAACAGGTGGGCGCCTAACCAGTGCTGTAAGATGGAACCCCAACAGGTGGGCACATAACCAGGGCTGGAAGATGGAACCCCGACATGTGGGCACCTAACCAGAACTGGAAAATCCTAGAAGTAGATCGAAAAAGGAAACAGGGTTGGTACCTCACGGACATGGACTCTGACCAACGCGTTTCGTTAGAATTAACGTCATCTGGGGATGAATCCCAGACAGGTGACAACCCTAGAAAAGAAAGTGAAGGGAAATCATCACAATTGCACCCTCAATGCTTTTTTTTTACCATTACTTACTTATCTATCACTAAATTTGTGGCTTCAGATACACTTAATCAGCTTTCACCGTTCAGCCTGGGTTACACTTTAACCACTTAAGGACCGCCTAACGCCCATTTACGTAGGCAGAATGGCATGGCTGGGCACATGAACGTATATATACGTCCCCATTAAGAGCCCAGCCTTGGGTCGCGCAAGCGCATGCCGATGGTGTGCGCACGTGACCCGGTCCGAAGCTCCGTGACTGCGCCGCAGGGCCCGCGGACCCGATCACCGCCGATGTCCCGCGATCGGTCACAGGAGCTGAAGAACGGGGAGAGGTGAGTGTAAACACAGCTTCCCTGTTCTTCACTGTGGCAGTGTCAGTGATCGTCTGTTCCCTGATATAGGCAAAGCGATCAGTGACGTCACATGTCCAGCCCCGCCCCCCTACAGTTAGAAACACATATGAGGTCACACCTAACCCCTACAGCGCCCCCTAGTTGTTAACCCCTTCACTGCCATTGACATTTTTCACAGTAATCAGTGCATTTTTATAGCACTTTTCGCTGTGAAAATGACAATGGTCCCAAAAATGTGTCAAAATAGTCCGATGTGTCCGCCGTGATGTCGCAGTCACGAAAAAAATCGCTGATCGCCGCCATTAGTAGTAAAAAAAATATGTTATTAATAAAAATGACATAAAACTCTTCCCTATTTTGTAAACGCTATAAGTTTTGCGGAAAACCAATCGATAAACGCTTATTGCGATTTTTTTTTTACCAAAAATAAGTAGAATACGTATCGGCCTAAACTGAGGAAAAAAATGTTTTTTATATATATTTTTGGTGATATTTATTATAGCAAAAAGTAAAAAATATTGGGCCAGATTCTTAAAAAATGGCATATTCGCGGCTTAGCGTATCGTATCCCATTTATGCTACGCCTACGCAATTTTTACGGGCAAGTGCTGTATTCTCAAAGCACTTTGCGGCGGCGTAGCGTAAAGGGGACGGCGTAAGGCCGCGTAATTCAAATAGTGAAGGAGGGGGGCGGGCTGTATTTAAATTCAGCGCGCCCCCGTGCCGAACGAACTGCGCATGCGCCGGCCTTAAACGTAGGCCACTGCGCATGCTCCATCGTATGCCGCAAATACAGCGATTACGATGGCAACGTAATTAACGTACAGGCCTATTCGCGACGAGTTACGTAAACGACGGAAAAACACGACGCTGTCCCGACGTCCATACCTAACATGGCTTGCGCCGGACCTACGCAAGTTTGCCCCTCATATAGCAGGGGTAACCTTACGCGTACGCAAAGCACGTAAACTACGTCGACGCGGCGCATAAACTATCGGGAATCGGCGTATCGACTCATTTGCTTATTCGGCGCAGAAATTGACGTAAACGCCACCTAGCGGCCGGCGTAGTATTGTATTTAGGATCCGACGGTGTAAGTGACTTACGCCAGTCGGATCCTAGCGTAATTCCGGCGTATCTTGTTTTGTGAATAGTGTTGCTCACGAATATTCGCATTGCGAATATTCGCTACGAATATTGCATATTCGAGTATTCGCGAATAACTCGAATATCGCGGCGAATATTCGCTATTTCGAATATTCGTATTTTTTCAATTTTTTTTTTTAGAACAGATCACATCCTAGAGATCCCCATCGACGTCTAAAAGCATTGCTGGTATGATTAGAGACCTTGGGCCGAGTAGCTGCAGCGCAATGCCGCAATGCGATTATTCGGCAATAGCGATATCGCGCGATTATTTTGTATTGTAAAATATCACGAATATTCTGAGCCAATCAGAGTGCTCCATTCCGCATTTCTCGAAATTTCGCAATTATTTTGTATTGTAAAATATCACGAATATTCTGAGCCAATCAGAGTGCTCCATTCCGCATTTCTCGAAATTTCGCAATTATTTTGTATTGTAAAATATCACGAATATTCTGAGCCAATCAGAGTGCTCCATTCCGCATTTCTCGAAATTTCGCAATTATTTTGTATTGTAATATATCACGAATATTCTGAGCCAATCAGAGTGCTCCTTCCGCATTTCTCGAAATTTCGCAATTATTTTGTATTGTAAAATATCACGAATATTCTGAGCCAATCAGAGTGCTCCATTCCGCATTTCTCGAAATTTCGCAATTATTTTGTATTGTAATATATCACGAATATTCTGAGCCAATCAGAGTGCTCCATTCCGCATTTCTCGAATATTCGCAATAGCGAAAAATCGCAATAGCGAAAATTCGCAATCATTTCATTTCCAAAAAATATCACGAATATTCGTATTTAGCGAATATATCTCGAATATTCGACTATATATTCGAGATATATCGCGAAATCGAATATGGCGTATTCTGCTCAACACTATTTGTGAATACAAAACAATGATACGCCGGCGGGATATTCGAATTACGCCGCTGTGTCTGTAGATACCCCGGCGCAATTCTTTTGAGAATCCGGCCCATTGTTTTTTTTTTCAAAACTGTCGCTCTATTTTTGTTTATAGCGCAAAAAATAAAAACCGCAGAGGTGATCAAATACCGCCAAAAGAAAGCTCTATTTGTGGGGGGAAAAAAGGACGCCAATTTTGTTTGGGAGCCGCTTCGCACGACCGCGCAATTGTCAGTTAAAGCGACGCAGTGCCGTAAGCTAAAATATCGCCTGGCAAGGAAGGGGGGGGGGTGTATGTACCCAGTAAGCAAGGGGTTAAACAGGAAAAAAGAACAACACTTCTGGTAATTAGTATTCAAAAATGTGTAAAATCCGGTCACGGCTCTCTCATGAGGGACGACATCAGAAGAAGATTCGGAATTGTCGGTGTCACCGGTAGCGGTGTATTCTGGATTCAGAGACGTAGAGACAAATTCGGATGCCGGTAATTATTTGTACAATCCAGGTGCATAAATCAGGGTAATTAATCTCAAATTAACTGCGACCCGCGTAATTATTAATTGTGATATTAAGGGATTGGTCTTTTATGAATAACTTAACCGCTATTAATGACGCCCGGGAGCTTTTTTTAACATCTGTAAAACGGTTTACGGATCTGCGGTGAAAGCTCCGCGCGCGTTTGCGGTGTGAATGACTAATAGACGTTGAATGAAAAGATCCGAAAACGCCATTGGCCTCAGGCGCAATCACGGGGGGGGGGGGGGCGCGGCGCTTCCTGGCCCACACGTGGCTTCTCCTGCTCCATCCCCGATACTGAATAGTATAAAGGGGCTGTAAAGATTCATTTTTTATTTTCTAAATATATTCCTTTAACCACTTAATACCCGCCCGCCGATGGATACGTCCATACTCCATTGTTCTGACAGGACGTCATATGACGTCCTGTCATTTAAAGCCTCTAGGGGGCGCACACGCGCTCTCGTCGCGTTACTGGGAACGCAATGCGCGTGCCCGGCGGCCGCAATGGCCGCCGGGCACCCGCGATTGCCCAGTAACTGAGCAGGGACGTGGATCTCTGTGTGTAATGATGGGGTGTAAACACAGAGCTCCACCTCCTGTCAGGGGAGAGAGGAGACCGATCTGTTTCCCTTGTACATAAGAACACAGATCGCTCACCTCCCACAGTCACCCCCCTCCCCCTACAGTTGGAACACTAACTAGGACACACATTTAACCCCTTCCCCGCCTCCTAGTGTTAACCCCTTTCTTGCCAGTCACATTTATACAGTAATCAATGCATATTTATAGCACTGTTCACTGTATAAATGTGAATGGTTCCAACATAGGTGTGCATTAGGGTGTGCACCCCAAAGACACTACCGATCACTCATGATGTTCATTCAGAATAGGAAGGGGCCAGTAAATGACATATTTACTGGCCCCTTCCCCACTCCTAAAACATCCCAGCAGCAACAGCCGAAAGGAGAGGAGGGAAGCTGGCAGTGCTGTGGGGGAAAGATGGGAGCCAGGGGGGCAGTAGGGGGAATCTGTGCTGCACAGGGTAATTAGGGTGTGCCTGGGCACACCTGGCACACCCTATGCGCACACCTATGGGTCCCAAAAATGTGTCAAAAGTGTCCGATGTGTCCGCTATAATGTCGCTGCCCAGAAAAAAAAATCGCAGATCGCCGCCATTCCTAGTAAAAAATAAAATAAAAAATCATAATTATGTCCCCTATTTTGTAGGCAATATAACTTTTGCGCAAACCAGTCACCATACGGTTATTGCGATTTTTTTTTTTTCTTTTTTTACCCAAAATATTTAGAAGAAAACGTATCGGCCTAAACTGAGATACATTTTTTTTTTTTTAAATGGGATATTTATTACAGCAAAAAGTAAAAAATATTGTGTTTTTTTTTTTTTAAATGTACGCTCTTTTTTTGTTTATAGCTAAAAAAAAAAAAAAAAACGCACGGGCGATCAAATACCACCAAAAGAAATCTCTATTTGTGGGAAAAAAGGACGCCAGTTTTGTTTGGGAGCCGCGTCGCACGACCGCGCAATTGTCAGTTAATCACTTAAGGACCGCCTACTGCACATTTACGTCGGCAGAATGGCACGGCTGGGCACATCAACGTATATATACGTTGATTTTAGTACCCAGCCGTGGGTCACGGGCGCGCGCCCGCGGCGCGCTCCCGTCACCCGGTCCGAAGCTCCAGGACCGGGACCGCGGGATTCGCGGACCCGATCGCCGCTGCAGTGCGGCAATCCATCCCTGGAGCGGAAATATGGGGAGAGCCGTGTGTACACACGGCTTCCCCGTGCTTCTCTGTGGCCGTAGCATCGATCGCGTCATCCCTGTAATAGGGGGACGCGATCAATGACGTCACACCTACAGCCACACCCCCCTACAGTTGTAAACACAACACATAGGCACACATCCCCTACAGCGCCACCTGTGGTTAACTCCCAAACTGCAACTGTCATTTCCACAGTAAACAATGCATTTTTTGCTGTGAAAATGACAATTGTCCCAAAAATGTGTCAAAAGTGTCCGCCATAATGTCGCAGTCATGAAAAAAATCGCTGATCGCCGCTATTAGTAGTAAAAAAAATAAAAACTAATAAAAATGCAATAAAACTATCCCTTATTTTGTAAACGCTATAAATTTTGCGAAAACCAACCGATAAACGCTTATTGCGATTTTTTTTTACCAAAAATACGTAGAAGAATACGTATCGGCCTAAACTGAGGAAAAAAAATGTTTTTTTATATACTTTTGGGGGATATTTATTTTAGCAAAAAGTAAAAAATATTGCATTTTTTTTTAAAATTGTCGCTCTATTTTTGTTTATAGCGCAAAAAATAAAAAACGCAGAGGTGATCAAATACCACCAAAAGAAAGCTCTATTTGTGGGGAAAAAAGGACGCCGATTTTGTTTGGGAGCCGCGTCGCACGACCGTGCAATTGTCAGTTAAAACGACGCAGTGCCGAATCGCAAAAAGGGGCCAGCGTCCTTTACCTGCATTTTGGTCCGGGTCTTAAGTGGTTAAAGCGACGCAGTGCCGAAAGCTAAAACGTTGTCTGGGCGGGAAGGGGGTGTAGGTGCCTAGTAAGCAAGTGGTTAAGCACGTGCATTGTGGGTTCACTTACCTTTTCCTTCCATTTCCCTTCTTTTTTTCTTTGTCTGAATTTCTCACTTCCTGTTCCTCCTCAGTAAGCTTGCCCCCATCACCCGAGCGGTGGAAAGTCATCCAGAACAGCTTACTGAGGAGGAACAGGAAGTGAGGAATTCTGTGGGCCCCCCTTGCTATCTGTACTTTATACCTGCGAGCAGTTTGTTGTTGTTAAAGCGAAAGAATCACTTTAAAACACAGTAAAACCTCGGTTTGAGAGTAACTTGGTTTGAGAGCGTTTTGCAAAATAAGCAAAATGTTTTATTGAATTTTGCCTTGATATACAAGCGATGTCTTGATATAAGAGTAGCGTCATGCCCAGAGGTGTATTTAGGTTTTGTGCTGCCCTAGGCCTGACTAAACTTGCGCACCCCCTAATTTAAATATGACCCACCCCTTCCTGTCAAAGCCACACCCCTGTCATATTCATAAGAAGAGGACAGAGGGATGCCCTGGGAGAAGGACAGAGGGTTGCCGTGGGTGATGGACAGAGGGACGCCGTGGGAAGAGGAGAGAGGGACGCCCCCCGCAAAGTGCAGCCTCCCGCAAAGTGCCGCCCTAGGCCTGGGCCTTGTCGGCCTAGGCCAGAATACATCCCTGGTCATGCCACAACTGAGTATAACAAAGAAGAGAGGAGAAGAGAAGTGTAGCAATATGGGTTACATTTAATGAAGATACAACATTTAGCAACTTATTGCTACACTTAGAGGCGGAGCCTCTCTTCTCTTTTATGCCCTGTAAAAAAAATGCTTTGATATACAAGCGCTTTGGATTACAAGCGTGTTCCTGGAACGAATTATACTCGCAATCCGACGTTTTACTGTAAAGTCAATGAAATTTGCTTCCTTAGCTCCTCCCCTGTGGGGTCACTTGAAAGTGACGGACATTTCCGCGGCGTACAGGTAGGTCTCGCTTCCCTCTGTAGATCTCCAACGCCTCTTACTGAATACGAAATGAATGATTTGTAGGTTATTATGACTTTCTTTGCCTGGTTCGGCCCGGCCTGTAATTTTATGCAGATGAAGTCTATTAGGGATTCTATATTTGGACCCAGAAGATACAATTCTATTTTTGACCGCACTTCGCCAACGTCAGGAACAAAGCGCGCGTATTGTGTGCCTGAGCCGCGCCGAACATCACTATTACTGTAATTGCGGAATTAGGGATTATTGGAGTCCATCCGACATGATCAGGCTGAGAAGAGAAACCAACCAATCACATTCCAGCTGTCGTTTTTGGTGGTGAAGCTCTAACATTAAAAAGCGAAAGCTGGACTGTAAACAGTTTGAAACATGCAAATGAAGGTGCCACAAATTGGGGGGGGGGGTTGCCCTGGAGACCTCTGGCCCCTTACAAAAAATATATATATATATTTAAAATAATATATTAAAAAAAGGGGGGTGGTAGCCACCTGGGGCCCAGGACCTCTGGGCCCTTTAAAAAAAAAAGAAAAAGAGAATATATATATATATAAAGGGTGGTTGCTGTCTGGGCCCTTTAATAAAAAGAAAAAAAAAAAAGAAAGAAAATATATATATAATAAAAAAAAAAAGAAATGTATAAGAAAAAAAAGGGAGGTTGCCATCCAGGGCCCTGGGGATCTCTGGGCCCTTTAAAAAAAGAAAAAGAGAATATATATATATATATATAAAGGGGGGGTTGCTGTCTGGGCCCCTGGGGACCTCTGGGCCCTTTAATAAAAACAAAAAAAAAAAGAAAGAAAATATATATATAATTTAAAAAAAAAGAAATGTATAAGAAAAAAAAGGGAGGTTGCCATCCGGGGCCCTGGGGATCTCTGGGCCCTTTAATAAAATCAAAACTAAAAAAAATATATAAAAAAAATAAGAAAAGGGGGGTTTCCATCCAGGGCCCTGGGGATCTCTGGGCCCTTTAAAAAAAGAAAAAGAGAATATATATATATATAAAGGGGGGGTTGCTGTCTGGGCCCCTGGGGACCTCTGGGCCCTTTAATAAAAAGAGAAAAAAAAAGAAAGAAAATATATATATAATTAAAAAAAAAGAAATGTATAAGAAAAAAAAGGGAGGTTGCCATCCGGGGCCCTGGGGATCTCTGGGCCCTTTAATAAAATCAAAACTAAAAAAAAAATATAAAAAAAATAAGAAAAGGGGGGTTTCCATCCAGGGCCCTGGGGACCTCTGGTCCCTTTAAAAAAAGAAAAAGAGAATATATATATATATATATATGTATGTATATATATATATATATATATATATATATATATATATATATATATATATATATATAAATATATATAAAGGGGGGTTGCTGTCTGGGCCCCTGGGGATCTCTGGGCCCTTTAATAAAATCAAAACTAAAAAAAAATATAAAAAAAATAAGGTTAAAAGAAAGGGGGGTTTCCATCCAGGGCCCTGGGGACCTCTGGTCCCTTTAAAAAAAGAAAAAGAGAATATATATATATATATATATATATATATATATATATATATATATATATATATATATATATATAAAGGGGGGTTGCTGTCTGGGCCCCTGGGGACCTCTGGGCCCTTTAATAAAAAGAAAATATATATATATAATTAAAAAAAAAGAAATGTATAAGAAAAAAAAGAGAGGTTGCCATCCGGGGGCCCTGGGGATCTCTGGGCCCTTTAATAAAATCAAAACTAAAAAAAAATATAAAAAAAATTATGTTTTTTTTATATATAAAAAAAATAAGGTTAAAAGAAAGGGGGGGTTTCCATCCAGGGCCCTGGGGACCTCTGGGCCCTTTAATAAAAATAAAAGAGAGAATATATATATATATATATATATATATATATATATAAAATTAAAATTTTTTTTATAAAAAAAAAGGGGGGGTTGCTGTCCGGGCCCCTGGGGACCTCTGGTCCCTTTAATAAAAAAAAAAAAAAAAAAGAAAGAAATAATAAAAAAAATAAAAAAAAACATTTTTAAAACATTTTTATAAAGAAAAAAAAGGGGGGTTGCCATCCGGGGCCCTGGGGACCTCTGGGCCCTTTAATAAAAACAAAACAAAAAAATGGAAAAAAAAAATTAATTGTTTTTTTTTTATAAAAAAAAAAGGGGGGTTGCCATCCGGGGCCCTGGGGACCTCTGGACCCCTGGGGATCTCTGAGCCCTTTAATAAAAACCAAAAATAAATAAAATATATAAAAAAAAGGGGGTTGCCATCCGGGACCCTGGGGACCTCTGGACCCCTGGGGATCTCTGAGCCCTTTAATAAAAACCAAAAATAAATAAAATATACAAAAAAAAACGGGGGGTTTGCCATCTGGGCCCCTGAGGATCTCTGGGCCCTTTAATAAAACAAAAAATAAATAAAATATACAAAAAAAAACGGGGGGTTTGCCATCTGGGCCCCTGAGGATCTCTGGGCCCTTTAATAAAACAAAAAATAAATAAAATATATAAAAAAAAGGGGGTTGCCATCCAGGCCCCTGGGGACCTCCGGGCCCCTTACAGGTGTACTGCCTGTACCCCCCTGATGGCGGCCCTGAAAATTCCATTTATAGCCAAGCGTCTGACTTTGGAGCGGACGGCCCCTGCCTGGCCCTATGTCAGCATTGTACAGACGCAGTCATTTCGCTGTCAGTACATTGCAAATGTCACCTTTACATTTCATTATTAATATTAAATCTCGTCTCTCTTAATTCCAAGGCCGTTATTTATTTACTACTCCCGGCAGCCGCATGTATTTCCATTACGCCTTTTAAGATAAAATGTTCCATAATAAGGACGTCACTTACCCGGCAATCTAATAGAGGCGAGTCTCTTGTGTTTCCCCCGAATATCATTTCCAGGGAACGACAAGAACATCACAAGAAACTTCTCTGATTGTGTCTGAAACTTTAATATCCCAAATTTTAGGGTTATTTGTTTTCCTGACATTTTCATTACAAATTCTTTTATATTTTCTCGTGATATTTGTGGAGGAATTCAGTGCTGGTTTTATGTGCCAAATAAAAGTCAAACTATTGTATCTCATAGACCCGTAATATCCTTCCAAGACAAAGTGCACCTTCCCCTCCCCCTGTATTCCATTCCTACACTACGGGGGCTTATTTATAGTATAATACATTTGTATAACAAGTCGCCCAGTGAGTCTGTGTGTACATTCATCCCGTGCAGATGGGGCAAAACTGAATGTTCTTTTGGCTATTTTCCCTAAAAACGAATGTTCTTATATTATGGCCTTTAAACAATCCCTGCCAGGAGTTCCAATGGCCGTCACCGAAACCCTGCCAGGAGCTCCAATGGTCGCAACAGAATCCCAGCCAGGAGTTCCAATGGTCGCCACAGAATCCCTGCCAGGAGTTCCAATGGTCGCCACAGAATCCCTGCCAGGAGTTCCAATGGTTGCAACAGAATCCCTGCCAGGAGTTCCAATGGTACTTACAGAATTCCTGCCAGGAGTTCCAATGGTTGCAACATGAATCCTTTCGAGGAGTTCCAATGGAAATCACAGAATCCCTTCCAGGAGTTCCAATGGGACATCACAGAATCCCTGCCAGGAGTTGCAATGGTTGTCACAGAATCCCTGTCAGGAGTTTCAATGGCCGTCACTGAATCCCTGCCAGGAGTTGCAATGGTACTCACAGAATCCCTGCCAGGAGTTTCAATGGCCGTCACAGAATCCCAGCCAGGAGTTCCAATGTTAATCACAGAATCCCTGCCAGGAGTTCCAATGGTTGTCACAGAATTCCTGTCAGGAGTTGCAATAGTACTCACAGAATCTCTGCCAGGAGTTTCAATGGTCGCCACAGAATCCCTGCCAGGAGTTCCAATGGCCGCCACAAAATCCCTGCCAGGAGTTCCAATGGTACTCACAGAATCCCTGCCAGGAGTTCCAATGGTACTCACAGAATCCCTGCCAGGAGTTCCAATGGTCGCCACAGAATCCCTGCCAGGAGTTCCAATGGTCGCTACAGAATCCCTGCCAGGAGTTCCAATGGCAGTCACAGAATCCCTGCCAGGAGTTCCAATGGTACTCACAGAATCCCTGCCAGGAGTTCCAATGGTACTCACATAATTTCTGCCAGGAGTTCCAATGGTACTCACAGAATTCCTGCCAGGAGTTCCAATGGCCACCACAGAATTCCTGCCAGGAGTTTCAATGGCCACCACAGAATCCCTGCCAGGAGTTCCAATGGCCTGCCACAGAATCCCTGCCAGAAGTTTCAATGGTACTCACCAAATCCCTGCCAGGAGTTCCAATGATCGTTACAGAATCCCTGCCAGGAGTTCCAATGATAATCACAGAATCCCTGCCAGGAGTTCCAATGATCGTTACAGAATCCCTGCCAGGAGTTCCAATGATCGTCACAGAATACCTTCCAGGCGTTCCAATGGCCGTCACAGAATCCCTGCCAGGAGTTCCAATCGTACTCACCAAATCCCTGCCAGGAGTTCCAATGGCTGTCACAGAATACCTTCCAGGAGTTCCAATGGCCTGCCACAGAATCCCTGCCAGAAGTTTCAATGGTACTCACCAAATCCCTGCCAGGAGTTCCAATGATCGTTACAGAATCCCTGCCAGGAGTTCCAATGGCTGTCACAGAATCCCTTCCAGGAGTTCCAATGGCCGTCACAGAATCCCTGCCAGAAGTTCCAATCGTACTCACCGAATCCCTGCCAGGAGTTCCAATGGCTGTCACAGAATACCTTCCAGGAGTTCCAATGGCCTGCCACAGAATCCCTGCCAGGAGTTCCAATGGCCATCACAGAATCCCTGCCAGGAGTTCCAATGGTACTCACAGAATCCCTGCCAGGAGTTCCAATGGCTGTCACAGAATACCTTCCAGGAGTTCCAATGGCCTGCCACAGAATCCCTGCCAGGAGTTCCAATGGCCATCACAGAATCCCTGCCAGAAGTTCCAATCGTACTCACCGAAACCCTGCCAGAAATTCCAATGGTAATAACAGAATCCCTGCCAGGGGTTCCAATGGTAATCACAAAATCACTTTAGAGAGCTTGCTGATTGCCACTCACTACCATCCCCCTGAGGAAGACCATAAGGGTTGAAACGTCTCGGGACTCCGGACTTGTGCAATGCTGTGATTTATGAATTGCTTTGTGTTTGTTTGACTTTTTTTTTTTTTTCCCTAGAATGCAGTCTAAGGGGGGTGATGTTTAGAATGTTTCTGAATAAATACTTGATTTTAGCATTTGTACCCGTGTCCTATAATTCTTTAGCATCACAAAGTCCTTGTTATCTGTTTTGGATTTTATCCTTTAGTTAAAAAAGTTACTAAAAGGTCCAGTTTAAGGCAAAAAAAAAAATCCTGAATTGCTGCATCTTTATTAATCGTTTGCCTACCGGCGCACGACGATATACGCTGGCGCAATGGCATGGCTGGGCAAATGGGCGTACAGGTACGTCCCCTTTAAGATGCGCCATTGTGGGGGGCGCGTGTGCTGCAAGCTCCGTGAGTGTGACCGCGGGTCCCGCTGACTCGATGCCCGCGGGGGGATACCCGCGATCGTCTGACGGAGAGGAAGAACGGGGAGATGCTGATGTAAACAAGGCATTTCCCCAGTCTTCCTAGCGACAGGACACTGATCAGAGCTTCCTGTAATCGGGAGCGGCGATCAGTGCCCATCCCCCCCCCCCCCCACAGTTAGAACACATCCCTAGGACACACTTAACTGCCACGAGCTCCGTGACTGTGCCCGCGAGACCCGCGGACTCGATGTCCCTCTGGTGTCCCGCGATCGTCTCATGGAGAGGCAGAACGTTGGGATGTCAGTGTAAACAAGGCATCTCCTTGTTCTGCCTAGTGACAGGACACTGATCCCTGTCAACGGGAGCAGTGATCAGTGTTGTGTCACACGTAGCCCAGCCCCCCCCACAGTTAGAATCACTCCCTAGGACACACTTAACCTCTTCATTGCCCCCTCCTGATTAACCTCTTCCCTGCCAGTGTCATTTTTTTATAGTAATCAGTGCATTTTATTTATATCAATGACAATGTTCCCAAAATGGCGTCAAAAGTGTCCGATGTGTCCGCCATAATGTCGCAGTCACGATAAAACACACATCCAGACCCGCCCCCCCCCCCTACAGTAAGAAACACACATGAGGTCACACTTAACCCTTACAGCGCCCCCCTAGTGGTTAACTCCTAAACTGCAATTGTCATTTTCACAGTAATCGGTGCATTTTTATAGCTGTGAAAATGACAATGGTCCCAAAAATGTGTCAAAAGTGTCCGATGTGTCCGCCGTAATGTCGCAGTTGCGATAAAAATCGCAGATCGCTGCCATTAGTAGTAAAAAAAAAACTAAAATATTAATAAAAATGCCATAAAACTATCCCCTATTTTGTAGACGCTATAAATTTTGCGCAAACCAACCGATAAACGCTTATTTTTGCCAAAAATATTAAGAATACGTATCGGCCTAAACTGAGGAAAAAACTTTTTTTAGATATTTTTGGGGGATATTTATTATAGCAAAAAGTAATAAATGTTGTTTTTGGTGATCAAATACCACCAAAAGAAAGCGCTATTTGTGGGGGAAAGAGGACGCCGATTTTGTTTGGGAGCCGCGCCGCACGACCGCGCAATTGTCAGTTAAAGCGACGCAGCGCCGAATCGCAAGAAAGTGCTCTGGTCATTGGGCAGCCAATTGGTTTCGGGGGGCTGAAGTGGTTAAAGTCATTTTCCTAATGTGGAGCACTTAATACATTGTAAGTCCATGACATTCATCTATTATACCAAATAAATAATTAAAATAAATACAGTACCAAAATAAATAACTAAAATACATAAATAAATACATATAGTACATAAATAAATAAATACATACAGTACACAAATAAATAAATAAAATAAATACAGTACATACATAATTAAAATACATACAGTACATAAATGAATAATACATAAATAAATAAATACAGTACATAAATAAATAAAATACATACAGTACATAAATAAATGAATAAAATACATATGAATAAAATAAATACAGTACATAAATAAATAAATGAATAACATACATACAGTACATAAATAAATACATAAATAAATACAGTACATAAATAAATAAAATAAATAAATAAAATACATACAGTACATAAATAAATGAATACAATACATACAGTACATAAATAAATAAATGAATAAAATACATACAGTACATAAATAAAATAAATAAATACAGTACGTAAATAAATAAAATACATACAGTACATAAATAAATGAATAAAATACATACAGTACATAAATAAATAAATAAAATACATACAGTACATAAATAAAATAAATAAATAAATACAGTACAAAAATACATAAAATACATACAATATATAAATAAATAAAATACATATAGTACATAAATAAATAAATGATTAACATACATACAGTACATAAATAAATAAATACATAAATAAATACATAAATAAATACATAAATAAATACAGTACATAAATAAATAAAATACATACAGTACATAAATAAATAAATGAATAAAATACATATAGTACATAAATAAAATAAATAAATACAGTACATACATAAATAAAATACATACAGTACACAAATAAATGAATAAAATACATACAGTATATAAATAAATAAATAAAATACATATAGTACATAAATAAATAAATGAATAACATACATACAGTACATAAATAAATAAATAAATAAATAAATAAATACAGTACATAAATAAATAAATAAAATACATACAGTACATAAATAAATAAATAAATAAATACATAAATAAATACAGTACATAAATAAATAAAATACATACAGTACCAAAATAAATAACTAAAATACATAAATAAATACATATAGTACATAAATAAATAAATACATACAGTACACAAATAAATAAATAAAATAAATACAGTACATACATAATTAAAATACATACAGTACATAAATGAATAATACATAAATAAATAAATACAGTACATAAATAAATAAAATACATACAGTACATAAATAAATGAATAAAATACATATGAATAAAATAAATACAGTACATAAATAAATAAATGAATAACATACATACAGTACATAAATAAATACATAAATAAATACAGTACATAAATAAATAAAATAAATAAATAAAATACATACAGTACATAAATAAATGAATACAATACATACAGTACATAAATAAAATAAATAAATAAATACAGTACAAAAATACATAAAATACATACAATATATAAATAAATAAAATACATATAGTACATAAATAAATAAATGATTAACATACATACAGTACATAAATAAATACATAAATAAATACATAAATAAATACATAAATAAATAAATACAGTACATAAATAAATAAAATACATACAGTACATAAATAAATAAATGAATAAAATACATATAGTACATAAATAAAATAAATAAATACAGTACATACATAAATAAAATACATACAGTACACAAATAAATGAATAAAATACATACAGTATATAAATAAATAAATAAAATACATATAGTACATAAATAAATAAATGAATAACATACATACAGTACATAAATAAATAAATACAGTACATAAATAAATAAATAAAATACATACAGTACATAAATAAATAAATAAATACATAAATAAATACAGTACATAAATAAATAAAATACATATAGTACCAAAATAAATAAATAAAATACATAGATACAGTATATAAATAAATAAATAAAAAAATACATATAGTACATAAATAAATAAATGAATAACATACATACAGTACATAAATAAATAAATAAATACAGTACATAAATAAAATAAAATACATACAGTACATAAATAAATAAATAAATAAATAAATAAATACAGTACATAAATAAATAAAATACATATAGTACCAAAATAAATAAATAAAATACATAGATACAGTATATAAATAAATACAATTCTCTTCGGAATTAATGGACGCCATGACTCAGCTGTTATATTACATATGATGGTAAACATGTTTTTTTTTTTTTTTTTTCATTGGATTTTTATTATGAATCCTTCAATAGAATTTGTATAGAAGGACTCACCTTGTGCTGATCTATTAAATGTACATTTATAATTCCATCTACAGATTTACTAATCGAGGTCATTTATTGAAGAGATCTGTTTGTAGCAATTATACAGCGAGAAGAGCCGTCCTTGTTCTGTCATTTCTCCTTCGCTGAGACGCGCCTTCACTTCACTGTCATTTGTTATTATAGAGATATTAGAATTTTATATATTATATTTATCGCTCTTTTTGTGAAAATAAACCTTCTGGTACAGTGTGCACTTGCCGTGCCTTTATCGGCCAATCACCAATGCCGGGATATGAATCTCCGCCCCAATGTGTGCCCCTCCCCCTCTTCCTCAGTATGTGATAGTGGAGGACCTATGAACCAGAAAAAACAACTAACATTTCTCATACAAGTATATATATATATATAATTCATAAATCATATTCCGTATATACTCGAGTATAAGCCAAGTTTTTTTCAGCACATTTTTTGTGCTGAAAATGCCCCCCTCGGCTTATACTCGAGTCACCTTTTTGTGCCTGATCTCCCGGACTTTGGGGACCCGGTACTGGCCGGCCGTAGGTCCAAACTTGGCACATATGTAGCCCCACGCTTCCTCTACAAGTGTGCAAAGTTTGTTGTCCGGGGGACCTACGGCCCGGGAACACCGATTTTTCAAACCCGGGCACCCCTTCCATAGACTCCCATGTTAAAAAGGCATTTCTCCGGTGATTTTGGGGACCCGGTACCGGCCGGTCGTAAGTCCCCTGGACCCGTCAATTGGCACACATGAACCCCCATTTCTCCACTACAAGTGTGCAAAGTGTTTGTTGTCTGGGGGACCTACGGCTGGGGAGCACCGATTTTTCAAACCCGGGCACCTCTTCCATAGACTCCCATGTTAAACGTCAGTCTAGTCATGGGCACAGTGAGGCATGGACACAGTGAGGCATGGAGACAGTGAGGCATGGGCACAGTGAGACATGGAGACAGTGAGGCATGGGCACAGTGAGACATGGAGACAGTGAGGCATGGGCACAGTGAGACATGGAGACAGTGAGGCATGGGAACAGTGAGGCATGGAGACAGTGAGGCATGGGCACAGTGAGGCATGAACACAGTGAGGCATGGGCACAGTGAGGCATGAACACAGTGAGGCATGGGCATAGTGAATCATGGGCACAGTGAGTCATGGACACAGTGAGGCATGGGCACAGTGAGGCATGGGCACAGCGAGGCATGGAGACAGTGAGGCATGGGCACAGTGATGCATGAACACAGTGAGGCATGGAGACAGTGAGGCATGGGCACAGTGAGGCATGGGCACAGTGAGGCATGAACACAGTGAGGCATGGGCATAGTGAATCATGGGCACAGTGAGGCATGGGCACAGTGAGGCATGGGCACCGTGAGGCATGGGCACCGTGAGGCATGGGCACAGTGAGGCATGGGCACCGTGAGGCATGGGCACAGTGAGGCATGGGCACAGTGAGGCATGGACACAGTGAGGCATGGACACAGTGAGGCATGGGCACAGTGAGGCATGGAGACAGTGAGGCATGGGCACAGTGAGGGATGGAGACAGTGAGGCATGGGCACAGTGAGGCATGAACACCGTGAGGCATGGAGACAGGGAGGCATGGGCACAGTGAGGCATGAACACAGTGAGGCATGGGCAGTGTGAGGCATGAACACAGTGAGGAATTGGGCATAGTGAATCATGGGCACAGTGAGTCATGGACACAGTGAAGCATGGGCACAGTGAGGCATGGGCACAGTAAGGCATGAACACAGTGAGGCATGGAGACAGGGAGGCATGGGCACAGTGAGGCATGAACACAGTGAGGCATGAGCAGTGTGAATCATGGGCACAGTGAGTCATGGACACAATGAGGCATGGGCACAGTGAGGCATGGGCACAGTAAGGCATGAACACAGTGAGGCATGGAGACAGGGAGGCATGGGCACAGTGAGGCATGGAGACAGTGAGGCATGGGCAGTGTGAGGCATGAACACAGTGAGGCATGGGCACAGTGAGTCATGGACACAGTGAGGCATGGGCACAGTGAGGCATGGGCACAGTGAGACATTGGCACAGTGAGGCATGGAGACAGTGAGGCATGGGCACAGTGAGGCATGGAGACAGTGAGGCATAGGCACAGTGAGGCATATGCACAGTGAGGCATTTGCACAGTGAGGCATAAAGACAGTGAGGCATTTGCACAGTGAGGCATGAAGACAGTGAGGCATAGGCACAGTGAGGCATTTGCACAGTGAGGCATGAAGACAGTGAGGCATAGGCACAGTGAGGCATTTGCACAGTGAGGCATGGGCACAGTGAGGCATTTGCACAGTGAGGCATTTGCACAGTGAGGCATGAACACAGTGAGGCATGGGCACAGTGAGCCATGGGCACCGTGAGGCAAAGTGAGGCACATTGAGGTATGCAGATGGACACCCTAGGCGTATACTCGGCTTGCGCAAAATTTATAGCGTCTACAAACTATGCGAAAGATTTATGGCATTTTTATGGCATTTTTTTTTTTTTACTGGTGATGCGGTAGTGATCAGTGATTTTTAGCGGTACTGCGACATTACGGCGGACACATCGGACACTTTTGACACTATTTTGGGACCACTGTCATTTATACAGCGATCAGTGCTATAAAAATGCACTGATTACCATGTAAATGACACTGGCAGTGAAGCGGTTAACACTAGGGGCGATTAAGGGGTTAAATGTGTTCCCTATTGTGTGTTCTAACTGTGATGGGAGGGGACTGAGTGAGGGAGGAGACATATTATTATTATTATTGTACCGGATTTATATATGGCGACAACAGATTGCGCAGCCCTTTTTTTAACATCAGGGCAGACAGTACAGTTACAATACAGGAGGGATCAGAGGGCCCGGCTCGTTAGAGCTTACAGTCTAGAAGAGAGGTTCCTACTTAGTAGGAACAAACAATATGTCTCCTCTCCCCTGACAGAATAGGGATTTGTGTGTTTACAGGAGGTGCTGCTGCCGCGGTCGGAGAAGGAGGGGAGGTGGGTGGACTCGGAGAGCAGGGCAGCACTGGGTAAAGGCCTTGCTCCCCTCGGCCTCGCTCCGGTACTCTGCGAATGTTACGTCACTGGTTGCTAGACGCCAGGCGGGGCGGCTCTAGCAACCAGTTTGGCAATTGTCTTTTAGGGTGGCTATGTCCTCATTTCATTCTGGGACACTGTATTGTCCCGGAATAAAGGTGCCCGGGACACAAATGTGACAACCCCGGGCAATCCGGGACACGTGGGCACCCTACCACCAAGATGTCTTTTACATTGTAGGAAATCGCTGGCTACAAAAAAAAAAAAAATCCCGGGATGATGCCAGAAGCAGCAGGCTGAAGTCCCGGGCGTCGTCTGGACGGGCAGGAAGCAGTTAAATGCCGGCTGGAATCAGGACATAGGTTGGGTCATGTGATATCAACTGCCACTTGCAGAAAAGCCATGTGATCAACTGCCATTTTTTTTCAAAAAAATCATGAAACGCACACGAATAGCCTTCATCAAGTATTTTTGATTGTTGTTATGACTGGTCCCCTTTAAGGCGGAACTATGGCGCCAAAAAAAAATATGAATGCTGCTGAAATGTAAACCTTAAACCACCGTTCCTCCCCTCCCCCCCCACCCCCAAAACTGACAGATCGCAACGGCTCTTCTGGTGACAGTATTAGGAAAATATTTATCCGTCGGCGAGTACATTACCGCGCCGGAGTCTGGCGGAGCATAGCGAGTTATTGCTCGGTTAATTTCCCCGCGAGCATTAGAGGTCAGAAGACGCATTACAGCCTTTCCCCTCTCCCGGTAATGTTTTGTAGAAGGAATTACTAATAAGACGGCGGCGGCGGCGGCGGAGCGCCATAGATCAGCGCTGGAATTGGGACAGAGTAAAGGCGCGTTCTTAGCTATTCATATATGAGCTGTGATGTGGCGGCGCTCTGACAGCGAATGCTAATGGAGCTCCGTGATGTCTGCCCATCCAATATACATTCACAGAAAGGGAGTGCGTCACCTTTTTTTTTCTTCCCGGCCGCTCCCCGCCAGACACGTTTTGGGCAGAGCGGACACCGGGGCTGATTGAAAGTTCATAGGTCAAAGGTCAGCTAGAGCTAGGGTTAGGGTTAGAGGGTTATCGGTTAGGGGTTAGGGGTTAGGGGTTAGGGTTAGAGGTTTA
This sequence comes from Rana kukunoris, assembly GCA_029574335.1. Lineage (NCBI taxonomy): Eukaryota > Metazoa > Chordata > Amphibia > Anura > Ranidae > Rana > Rana kukunoris. The sequence goes on along the minus strand of CM056058.1, from coordinate 161,362,882 downwards.
GGGTTAGGAGTTAGGGCTAGGGTTAGGGTCAGGGTTAGGGGTTAGGGTTAGGGTTAGAGGGTTAGGGTTAGAGGGTTAGGGGTTAGGGGTTAGAGGTTTAGGGTTAGAGGGTTAGGAGTTAGGGCTAGGGTTAGGGTCAGGGTTAGGGGTTAGGGTTAGGGTTAGAGGGTTAGGGTTAGAGGGTTAGGGGTTAGGGGTTAGAGGTTTAGGGTTAGAGGGTTAGGGGTTAGGGCTAGGGTTAGGGTCAGGGTTAGGGGTTAGGGTTAGAGGGTTATGGGTTAGGGTTAGAGGGTTAGGGTTAGAGGGTTAGGGGTTAGGGTTAGAGGGTTAGGGTTAGGGTTAGAGGGTTAGGGGTTAGGGTTAGAGGTTTAGGGTTAGAGGGTTAGGGGTTAGGGCTAGGGTTAGGGGTTAGGGTTAGGGTTAGAGGGTTAGGGGTTAGGGTTAGAGGGTTAGGGTTAGGGTTAGGGTTAGGGTTAGAGGGTTAGGGGTTAGGGTTAGAGGGTTAGAGGGTTAGAGGGTTAGGGGTTAGGGTTAGAGGGTTAGGGGTTAGGGTTAGAAGTTTAGGGTTAGAGGGTTAGGGGTTAGGGCTAGGGTTAGGGTCAGGGTTAGGGTTAGAGGGTTAGGGTTAGAGTTAGAGGGTTAGGGTTAGAGGGTTAGGGGTTAGGGTTAGAGGGTTAGGTTTGTAGGGTTAGGGTTAGGAGTTAGGGTTAGGGTTTCCCATTGAAGAATATGGCTAGGACTTAGGAATTTCAACAGAGACCTCCCCCAGAGGTCAAAGGTCAGAAGGCAGGTTCCCCAAGGTCAAAGGTCACAGGGCGTAGCTGACCCACCCCCACCAAAGTGTACCGCCTACCCCAACTATATCAGTGAATGAACAAGTCAGGGTAAGCGTCTTGCGCGCAGGGCAGGACTTAGGGTGGTGGGGGCCCTGGGCTTGAACGTTGATTGAGGGGCCCTCTGGAGCTGAGAAGCGGGAGAGGTCAAAGTTCTTGAGTGGGGGGTGCCGCCGAGATTGAAGCTAATCCAAGTTGTTGCACGGTGGGGGGGGGGGGGGGGGGCTGCCGCCGATCCAAGTTGTTGAGCGTGGGGGGTGCCACCGATAGATCAAAGTTGTTGAGGGGGGGCGCCGCCGATCGTAGTTGTTGAGCTGGAGGGCCCGGGGGGCGGTGAAGAGGACTTCTTACCTCTTCATCAGCAGCGGCATGGCTCTTCCTGCTTCCTCTTCCCGGGGCGGGACCCATGGGCTTGAGCCCAGTCCGGCCCTGTCTGTGAGAACTGCTGGGCTGAACGCCATCATATGTGATATGGAAAAAAAAACATTCCGTGAGAGAGAAGTGGTGCGGCAAGTTCGGAACCGCGATATCCGCAACTAGATATAGGCTGCGTTCACAGCGGAGCACCGCGGTTAGAGAAAAATATCATCTGTCTCATCATTTGTTGCTGTGTTTTCTGGCTTTTTCACCTGACGACTTAACAGTTCCCTTCACTGGAACTAAGGGGCCAAGCCCAACCCCTGAAAAACAACCCCACACCATAATCCCCCCTCCCCCTAAGGTCCATAAATACATGGATGAGAGAGTTTGGGGTGGAGGAACTTGACTAGCCCGCACAGAGTCCTGACCTCAACACGATAGAACACCTTTGGGATGAATTGGAGCATAGACTGCTAACCAGGTCTTCAAAATCAGTGCCTGATAGGATGGCCACCTGTCCAGGATTCATCCGCACAGTCCAGGTTTTGCATCACGTGACCACCTGAAACCCGGGCGCAATATTCAGAACTCTAATTTAAGGGGGAATCCTGGAAACTCGGATGTAAGTGGGAGGTTTGGTAAATAGAAACCCTCTTACATCAGAGTACCACTTTACACCAGAGTCCACAGCGTTCCCCCTTAAAAATAATATTTTTCCATGCACGGATAACAGGGCTGGACTGCGCTAAAAATGTGGCCATGAACGTCATCCAGACTGGCCCACTTTAAGACAGTATATATACTGTTGGGGGGGTTGAAGGAAACAGGGGAACACCATGGGGGGTTAAGTACAGGGGAGGGTTGAAGACGCAGGGGGATTCCATGGGGGGTGGGAGACACAGGGGTTCACCGTGGGGGGTGGAGGACACAGGGGGACACTGTGGGGGTGGAGGACAAGGGAGGGTTGAAGACACAGGGGTTCACTGTGGGGGGTGGAGGACAGAGGGGACACTGTGGGGGTGGAGGACAAGGGAGGGTTGAAGACACAGGGGGACGCCGTGGGGGGTGGAAGACACAGGGGTTCACCGTGGGGGGTGGAAGACACAGGGGGACACCGTGGGGGTGGAGGACAAGGGAGGGTTGAAGACACAGGGGTTCATCGTGGGGGGTGGAGGACACAGGGGGACACCGTGGGGGTGGAGAACAAGGGTGGGTTGAAGACACAGGGGGACACCATGGGGGGTGGAGGTCACAGGGGACACAGTGGGGGTAGAGGACAAGGGAGGGTTGAAGACACAGGGGGACACATTGGGGGGTGGAGGACACAGGGGGACACTGTAGAGGTGGAGGAAAAGGGAGGGTTGAAGACGCAGGGGGAAACCGTGGGGGTGGAGGACAAGGGAGGGTTGAAGACACAGGGGGACACCTTGGGGGGTGGTGGACACAGGGGGACAAAGTGGCGGGCTGAAGGACAGAGTGGGGGGCTGTAGGACAGAGTGGGGGGCTGGAGGAACAGGAGAGTATCATAGAGCCTCACCTGATTCCTGCAATAAGACCTCTCATGGCGCTCTGCTCTTTGCCGGCCCCTCCGCTCTTCTCGTCGGTCACTGATGATGTCATTTACAAGCACCTGGGGTGGACTGGAGTGAAGGAGGAGGGGCCGGCGGGTGAACAGCCCACTGTGAGAGGTCCTTTTGCAGCCGCTTTAAGTGCTAGTGTTGCAGGTGTCATGGGGCTCCACAGTGCCGATAGGTCAGTCCACCCCTGCAGTTCAGCAGTGCTCAAAGTAATGGCTGCGCAGGCCGCTATCGGCCCACCGGGAAGCTCTCGGTAGTCCCAATGGTCAGTACATGCCTGACGGATAAAGTGTTGGGGTTTGGCTTGAAGAAAAGGTGGCGACCCCAGTGCTTGACCTCACAAATGCTCTTCTGGAAGAATGGTCAAACATTCCCATAGACACCCTCCTAAACCTTGTGAACAGCCTTCCCATAGACACACCCCTAAACCCTGTGGACAGCCTTCCCAGAAGAGGTGAAGCTGTTATAGCTGCAAAGGGCGGGGCCAACTCAATATTGAACCCTCCGGACTAAGACTGGGATGCCATTAAAGTCTTAGGGCCAGATTCTTAAAAATTGGCGCATCTGGCGGCGTAGCGTATCGTACCGCATTTATGCTATGCCTACGCCAATTACTGGAGCAAGTGCCGTATTCTTAAAGCACTTGCTCTGAAATTTTCGGCGGCGTAGCGTAAATGCGGCGTCGTAAGGCCGCGTAATTCAAATAGTGAGGGAGGGGGCGTGCTGTATTTAAATTAAGTGCGCCCCCGCGTCAAACGAACTGCGCATGCCGGGAAAAAAGCCCAGTGCGCATGCTCCAGCTCACGTCGGAAAGCGTAGTTGAAACCGACGTCAAAACGACGTGATCGTCACTTACGCAATTCCCTATTCGCGGACGACTTAGTAAAACGACGTAACTGACGGAAAAAGGAGACGCTGACCCGACGCCATACTTAACATGGCAACGACGGAACTTCCGAAACCTAACCCCTCATATAGCAGGGGTAACCTTACGCGTACGCAACCTACGTAAACTACGTCGCCGCGCCGCAAAAACGTTCGAGGATCGGCGTATCGGCTCATTTTGCATATTCGGCGGTGAAATCGACGTAAACGCCACCTAGCGGCCGTCGTAGTATTGCATTTAGGATCCGACGGTGTAAATGACTTACACAAGTCGGGTCCAAGCTTAAAACCGGCGTATCGTGTTTTCAGAATAGAAAACAATGATACGCCGGAGGGAAATTCGAATTACGCCGGTGTATGTGTACATGCACCGGCGTAATTCCTTTGGGAATCGGTGTAAGGGGCGGCGTCCCAATACTTTTGGTAATAAAGTGTGTGTGCTGACTGTAATAGATGAGGGTTCCCTTTAAATCCAGGAAGTGTCGGGCTTGAACGGAAAATATCAGGACTGGAGCGCGGTGCGCAGCAAAACAACAAATATCTGGAAGCGTCGCTAAAGGGCGAGATTAGAGGGAGGCCTTATTATCCCCGATGTTCTTCTTCTTACTATTTATTAGGTTTGTTTATGTCGGATAAAATGCTTTGCTGGCAACAAAACAACTCTTCATATTTATTTTACTAGAGCCAAAGAATCGCGTCTGGAATGTCCGTATGAATTCCCCGTACACACAAATATACCGACTTCCCCTGAATTGTTTCATCTTACATTTGTTTTATTAATAATAATAAATATTTATATTTTCTTTATTATTATTTATATATGTATCTACTTGTTTGTTTCTTTGTTTATGTATCTTTTTTCTTTGCTTATTATGTGTATTTATGTATCTATTTATTTGTTTCTGTGTTTGTTTTTGTATCATTTTTTTGTTTCTTAATATGTGTATTTATGTATATATGTATTTGTTTTGTTGTTTAATTGTGTATGTATCCATTTATTTATATATCCATTTTTATCATTTTTGTTGTGCATGTATTTGCAAACATTCGATTCTGCAGACGGAAGAAAACCCTGGGCCAGATTCAGGTACAGTTACATTGGCGCAGAGTATCAGAGATACGCTACGCCGCCGTATTTTACCAGGCTCCACGACGAATTCAGGTAGATTTCGGCCCGTGAGGTACGGCGGCGCAGTGTATTTCTCGCGGCGGAATCGAAATTACGCGATTAGGGGGCGTGAAGCATTTAAATTAGGCGCATCCCCGCGGCGGTCGAACTGCGCATGCTCCGTTCAGAAATTTCCCGCCGTGAATTGCGCGAAATCACGTCGTTACGTCATTTTTTTGTTTGAGTAGCGTCGTTTACGTACATTCCTATTTCGGACGACTTACGTAAAAAAAATAAATAAGGGGAGCTGTGGTGGCTCAACGTGATTGGCACTGCGCTGACAAGCCGTTCACCTCTGCAGCCAAGGGTTCGGATCCCGGTCTCGGCTACATGTGAATTGAGTTTGGTGGTCTCAGCCCGGTTCCCAGTGGGTGTGCTATGCAAGGTACGCCTGTGCTTAGTACGCCCACCCCCCCCCCCCCCCACAAAAACCACCACACTTGCACGCACATGAAATTGGTTTAACACGCACGCACTTTGGCCATGCAGTCTCCTAAAATAGAAAATAAAAAGAAAGGCGAAGGAACTACGGGGCTGGCTGGGTGGGCTAGACCTCCTCACTTCCTCATACGGGGAGTCCCTCTGCCCCATTGGGGTCCCGTTGGGCCCCAGTTGGGCTCCCAAGTGGAGCAGGTAGGGTGGGGTGAGTGGGAGGCCCCCCCTCACACCCGCCATTGCCACCAGGGGCATGGAGAAGGATGACGATTGCCTCCGGGGGGAGGGTCTGCCTACTCCAAACTCCTGCAGTCCGGCTCCTCTCTCGAGAGTTCACGCACAAAAATACACTTTAAAAAAAAAAAAACTTTGAAATTCGACGCGGGAACGACGGCCATACTTAACACGGGCCGTCTAATACTAGACCAGATAAAAGCTGGAATAACTTTACGCGGCAAAAAGATGACTACAGATGCCGTAAGAGATTGCGAAGGACGATCGTTACTTCGTGGATCGTCGGAAAAAGCTCATTTGCATACCCCGACGCGGAAAACGACGGGAACTCCACCCAGCGGCCGCAAATTCATTGCATCGTAGATCCGAAGGCGTACGAAGACGTAAGCCAGTCGGATTGAAGCCCGCAGCCGTCGTTTCATGGTTTGAGGATTCAGACTAATGAAACGACGCGTGTAATTTGAAAGTACTCCGGTCTAACGCGAGATACACCGGAGTAATGGCTCTGTGAATCCGGCCCCCTATTAATCCTTCCGTCTGGCGGATTGGATCGGATGAACACGGACAGACGGTCCATGTTCATCCGATCCCCCCATAAGGGAGAGCGGAGGAAAGACAGGGTGGTCCCTGCACAGTGTGCGGGGGCTGCCCTGTCATCCGCCGGCTCAGCGGGGATCAGGGGAGCGATCCCCGCTGAGCATACAGAGCATACGGGGGCAGATCATTACTGATCCGCCCTGTGTGAAAGGGGCCATATTCTCTGAAAAATGGCCAAGAAATCATAAATTCTGCCAGGGTATGTAAACTTATGAGCACAACCGTATAGACATGTGCACAACAATTTCTGTTTCGTTTATCGTGATTCGTAACGAGTCGTAATTTCGGAAGACGTTAGTTATCGTATTCGTACTCTTTAGTATTTTCGTAACACTTTTTTTTTTTTCCGTTTCCGTTTTTTTTTTTATGTTAGTTTATTTTTCGTTGATTGGAGATTAGTATTTTCGTTAAATGTTGTATTCTGCCTCGTTCGTATTTTTACAATGAATTTATTCGTTCATTCGTTTTTACGTTGGTTTATTTTTCGCTGTTTTGATATTCGTATTTACATGATATTTTCCATCATGCCGCGTTCGTATTTTCGTAAGAAATAAATCTTTGTTGCTTTATGATCGTTCGTATTTTCGTGTCTAATTTCATTTGATTGTAACAACGTTCTTTTGTAGATTTTTTCGCATTCGTAATTCTGTTAAAATACATGTTGGGGCCAGATTCTCGTACATTTGCGGCGGCGTAGCGTTAGCCATTTACGCTACGCCGCCGCCTCGCACTGGAGCAAGTGCTTTATTCCCAAAGCACTTGCTCCGTAGTTTGCGGCGGCGTAGCGTAAATGGCCCGGCGTATCCCCGCGTAAATCGCAGGGGGCGGCTTGTATTTAAATTAAGCGCGCCCCCGTGCCGATTGAACTGCGCATGCGCCGGCCGCAACGAAATCCCAGTGCGCATGCTCCAAAGGACGTCACATTTTCTCAATGTAAATGACGCAATCGTAGCGTACGCCAGCCCCATTGAGAATCGACGTACGCAAACGACGTAAACGCCGCACAACGCGACGCGGTCCCGAGGCCATACTTAACATGGCATCCGACGGCATCCCACGGGACGTCGTAAGGTTACTCCACATCTTAGCAGGGGTAACCTTAGGCGGACGAAAACGACGTAAACTACGACGGGGCGGCGTAAAAGCGTTCGGGAATCGGCGTATTAGCCTCATTTGCATAGGCAAACGAGAAAACAACGTAAAGGCCACCTAGCGGCCGGAGTTGTCATTACATCTACGATCCGCCAGTGTAATTGTTTTACACTTGGCGGATCTTTACCGGTATCTATGCGTAAGTGATTCTAGGAATCGCAAGCATAGATACACGGGCAAAAAAACGGCGATACGACGGGGTATCTGAGATACCCCGTCGTAGCGCCTCTGAGAATCTGGCCCTTGACGTTTATTCGACACACTACTCGTCGTAATTTTGTAAAACATCGTAATTTACTGCGATTGACTTGACAGATCCACAAAACCGGTGCAACCTACCCAAACACACCCTGGACTCTGGATGGAATCCACTGCAGTCTAAAGCCGCGTACACACGGCAGAGAACCTCGACGGGCAGAACACATCGTTCCGCCCGTCGAGGTTCTCTGCCGGCCGCCAGATTCGGCGACCCGCCCGTCGGGAATGGCAACCAGCCATTCATCCAGGCGGGCCGTCAAGCAAATAGAGAACATGCTCTCTATTTCTGCTCGACGGCATTCCCGACGGGCGGGGCTCGCCGAGAGCGTACACACGGCCGAGGTTCTCGCTGGAAGACAGCTTCCAGCGAGGTTCTCGCTGGTTTCCAGCGAGAACCTCGGTCGTGTGTACGGCGCCTTACACAGATAAAGACACAAGGAGCCACTAGGTAATAAGAAAGAAGCTCATTGGGGGAAGGAACAAACCTCTTCAGGGGAAGGGACAGCGCTGAGTGGCTATTGGTCACAGTACTAATGAAAGTGAATTTACGTTATTTCGTATATTCGTTGTTTTCATTTCCGTTTTCCGAAGATTCGTAATTTATTTTTCGTTCGTTTTGCTTTTCCATTTTTTTTATTCTTTTCGTTCTTCGAATATTAGTAAGTTTGCATTTTCGTTTATTTTTCGTAATTATGATTTTTTTTTTGTGTGTTCGGTATTTTCGTAATTTCTATGTTTTCGTTTCTTTTTTTCTTTCGTTGGGTTGTTCTTTTACATTTAGTAGTTTCGTATCTCCGTAGTTTTCCATATTCGTTTAATTTCGGAAATATCGTTATTCGTTTATTATTTGCGATAAACCGTTCGTTTATTCGTAGGTTAACGAATTAACGAAAATAATGAATAATGAACGTCCGTTCAGTTCGTCCGTTTTTTGGACGTCCGTTAACGGGCCTCAATGCTTCCCTATGGGTTAGCGTCCGTTAGCGGATGAGCATCCGCTAACGTCCGTTAACATCCGTCTGCGGTAAGCTCCGTTTTTTTGGACGCAAGAAAACCCTATTTTTTTTCCGTCAAAAAAACGGAACAGACGAAAAACGGACGTTAGCGGATGAACCGTTTACCATCCGATCCGCTAACGTCAGTTTTTCATCAAAATATGTAAAAAAAAAAAAAAAAAAAACGGATGAAAAAAACTGATGAAAAACGGACGGAAAACGGAACGGAAAACGGATGAAAAAAACGGATCAACTGAAGGGGGGAAAAACTGATCTAAAAAACTGAACGGACGTGTGAAAGAGCCCTTAGGGTCCTTTCACACGTGCGGACCGTTTTTTAGATCCGTTTTTTTATCATCAGTTGATCCGTTTTTCATCAGTTTTTCATCAGTTTTTCATCCGTTTTTCATCCGTTTTTTTTTTTTTCTTTTGGTTAGACCTTTTTTTTTATTATTACATATTTTTATGAAAAACTCACGTTAGCGGATCGGATGTTAAACGGATCGTCCGCTAACGTCCGTTTTTCGTCCGTTCCGTTTTTTTGACGGAAGAAAAATAGGGTTTGCTTCCGTCCAAAAAAAGGGAGCTTAACGGAGACGGACGTTAGCGGATGCGTGTGAAAGGACCCATTGGAAAGCATTGCGGTCAAAAAACGGACGTCTAAAAACGGAGGAACGGTCCGCTGGTGTGAAAGGGCCCTAACGAAAAAAATTGCACGTGTCTACAACTGTACATGCACAGGAGGTACCGATGGGCACTGCCAGGATCCAAAGGCTGCACATGCATTATAATGGTGGAGTCAGGGGGGAGGGGGAGGGGGGCCTGGGAGGTAGACTGAAGTTCCACTTTTGGAAGGCCATTAGAAAAGTCTCCGGCGTGTTGGTGTTTCTCAGGTCCAGGCACAGAGTGGGTCATCATTGGAGGACCTAGATAAATCCAGCGCCACCTGCAGGGCTATCACTAAATCAACATTTTTCCTGACTCCTCCTCCCGCAGTTTCCGAATGTTTTCTCTCACAAATTCAGCGATAAATTCGGTTCCTGTCGATGGCGGCGGGGAGAAGGTGGGGAGAAGGTGGGGAGAAGGTGGGGGGAAGGTGGGAGAAGGTGGGGAGAAGGTGGGGAGAAGGTGGGGAGAAGGTGGGGGGAAGGTGGGGGGAAGGTGGGGGGAAGGTGGGGAGAAGGTGGGGAGAAGGTGGGGAGAAGGTGGGGGGAAGGTGGGGGGAAGGTGGGGTGAAGGTGGGGAGAAGGTGGGGGGAAGGTGGGGAGAAGGTGGGGAGAAGGTGGGGAGAAGGTGGGGAGAAGGTGGGGAGAAGGTGGGGGGAAGGTGGGGGGAAGGTGTGGTGAAGGTGGGGAGAAGGTGGGGAGAAGGTGGGGAGAAGGTGGGGGGAAGGTGGGGGGAAGGTGGGGGGAAGGTGGGGAGAAGGTGGGGGGAAGGTGGGGGGAAGGTGGGGGAAGGTGGGGAGAAGGTGGGGGGAAGGTGGGGGGAAGGTGGGGGGAAGGTGTGGTGAAGGTGGGGAGAAGGTGGGGAGAAGGTGGGGAGAAGGTGGGGGGAAGGTGGGGGGAAGGTGGGGAAAGGTGGGGAGAAGGTGGGGGGAAGGTGGGGGGAAGGTGGGGAGAAGGTGGGGAGAAGGTGGGGGGAAGGTGTGGTGAAGGTGGGGAGAAGGTGGGGAGAAGGTGGGGAGAAGGTGGGGGAAGGTGGGGGGAAGGTGGGGGGAAGGTGGGGGGAAGGTGGGGAGAAGGTGGGGGGAAGGTGGGGGGAAGGTGGGGAGAAGGTGGGGAGAAGGTGGGGGGAAGGTGTGGTGAAGGTGGGGAGAAGGTGGGGAGAAGGTGGGGAGAAGGTGGGGGGAAGGTGGGGGGAAGGTGGGGGGAAGGTGTGGTGAAGGTGGGGAGAAGGTGGGGAGAAGGTGGGGGGAAGGTGGGGGGAAGGCGGCGATGCCGGTTGGCTTGGTGTAACACGAACTCCTCTTGATATGTTAAATTACGATCGGAGATATATGGATTTGTCAGCGGCCGATCGGAAACAATTGTTCTGGGATGGTATACAACATTCCGACTCACCGGAGATAGAAGTGATGAAGGTGTCATGTGCCGCCAATCTCCATCCATCTCCGGATATCTTTATTGCTCCGTTCTTTACGTGTTTTGTCATGGAATCTGTCAGGAGAGAAATATGGGAGCCGCCGTCGCTGGATTGCGTCTGTTAAATTCGATCTTAGTTCTCGCTCCATGTCGGCGCTCGGCAGGGGTGTATTTAGGTTTTGTGCCGCCCTAGGCCTGACTAAACCCATGCGCCCCCTAATTTAAATATGATCCACCCCTTTATGTCTAGTGTTGAGCAGAATATGCCATATTCGATTTCGCGATATATCTCGAATATATAGTCGAATATTCGAGATATATTCGCTAAATACGAATATTCGTGATATTTTTTGGAAATGAAATGATTGCGAAATTTCGCTATTGCGAATGCGAAATTTCGAGAAATGCGGAATGGAGCACTCTGATTGGCTCAGAATATTCGTGATATTTTATAATACCAAATATTTGCGAAATTTCGAGAAATGCGGAATGGAGCACTCTGATTGGCTCAGAATATTCGTGATATATTACAATACACAATAATTGCGAATATTCGGCAAATGCGGAAGGAGCACTCTGATTGGCTCAGAATATTCGTGATATATTACAATACACAATAATTGCGAATATTCGGCAAATGCGGAAGGAGCACTCTGATTGGCTCAGAATATTCTTGATATTTTATCGTAATTTTGCAAAAATGCGAATGAGAAATTGATTGCGGAATTTCGACAGTAACACTCTGAAATCGAATATATGTGTTATTTTAGCTAAAAACAATATTGCGAATTTCTCGAAAATAATCGCGCGATATCGCTATTGCCGAATAATCGCATTGCGATTTTTCGGCAATATAAAATGATCGCTGCAGCTACTCGGCCCAGGGTCTCTCTCTAATCATACCAGCAATGCTTTTAGACGTCGATGGGGATCTCTAGGATGTGATCTGTTCTAAAAAAAAATTGAAAAAATACGAACATTCGAAATAGCGAATATTCACCGTGAAATTCGGAATATATCGCGAATACTCGAATATGCCATATTCGAGCCGAATATTCGCAATACGAATATTCGTGAGCAACACTATTTATGTCAAGGTCACACCCCTTTCTGTTTAAGTCCCACCTTAAAATGTTCGAGTGGCCTGGGGGGAGCAATCCCTTAACCACTTAAGGACCGTGCCTGTTTTTCAGATTTGGCGTTTACAAGATTATTTTTTGCTAGAAAATTACTTAAAACCCCCAAACATTATGCTCCAGATTCAGGTAGATTGGAGTATTTTTATTTTGGAGTAACGTTTCTCATTTACGTTACTCCGCCGAAACTTTAGCAGCAAGTACTGTTATTCACAAAGCACTTGCTCCTAAAGTTGCGGCTGAGTAACGTAAATGAGCCGGCGGAATTCAAATTGGGCGGGTAGGGGGCGTGTATTATGTTAACTATGCGCGATCCCGCAGCGAACGTACTGCGCATGCGTCGACTGTCAGTGCGCATGCTCCAAATTCTGTCAGGGAACGTCAATGACGTCAATCCCCATTCACGGACGTTTTACGCAAACGACGTGAACATTTTTAAATTCGACGCGATGACGACGGCCACACTTAACATAGGATACTCCACTAGGGGGCTGGTTTTTCTTTACGCCGCGTATCGCTTACGGAAACGTCGGAAAGTCACTGCGTCGGGCCCGAATACGATCGTGAATTTCCGATTCCCGCTGATTAACATATTCTCGGCGTAAATCAGCGGGAACGCCCCCGGCGCCATTTTTAAAATTGAAGTTCCGATACGACGGCGAAATACAATTACGCCGCTCGTATAGGAACTCCAACCCGGCGTTTCTTGTTTTCTGCTTACTGAAAACAGAAACGCCGGCTCAAAGTGAGAGTTAGGCTGGCGAATCACTGATACTCCAGAGTAACTCTACCTGAATCTGGCCCTATATATATTTTTTTCTAACATCTTAGAGAATAAAATGGCGGTCATTGCAATACTTTCTGTCACACCGTATTTGCGCAGCGGTCTTACGAAAATATTCACTTTTTTTTGTATTAAAAAATAAGACAACAGTAAAGTCAGCCCAATTGTTTTATATATTGTGAAAGATGATGTCATCCCGAGTAAATTGATACCCAAGATGTCACGCTTCAAAATTGCGCCCGCTCGTGGAATGGCGTCAAACTTTTACTCTTAAAAAGCTCCATAGGCGACGTTTAAAAAAATTCTACAGGTCGCGTGTTTTGAGTTTCAGAGGAGGTCTAGGGCTAGAATTATCGCTCTCGCTCTGACGATCGCAGCGATACCTCACTTGTGTGGTTTGAACACCGGTTTCATATGCGGGCGCTGCTCACGTATGCGTTCGCTTCTGCAGGACGGGGGCGCTTTAAAACATTTTTTTTTTGTTTTCTTATTTATTTTATTAGTTTTTACACTAAAACAACTTAAATAAAAAATGGTGTCACTTTTATTCCTATGAGAAGGAATGTAAACATCCCTTGTAATAGAAAAAAGCATGACAGGTCCTCTTATAGATGAGATCTGGGGGGTCAAAAAGACGTCACATCTCATATTTACACTTAAATGCAAAAAAAAAAAAAATTGTCATTTGAAAAAATGACAACAAGAAAAATGTGCCTTTAAGAAGCATGGGCGGGGGTGAAGTTTTGACGTCACTTCCGCCCTGCTATGCTATGGGGATGGGTGTGGGCCGTCTCCCTGTAGTGCCCTGATGCCCATGAGGCATTGCAAGGCTGGCAGGTACAATTATTCCCAGAGGCATGATGGGACTTGTAGTTCTGCAAGAGCTGGAGGGCCCCAGGTTGCCTACCCCCTGTGTTAGAGGGGCATTGGTCTCCTAAGTGCCCACCAGTGCTACTAATCAGTGCCCCCAAGTGCTACCTATCAGTGCCCATCAGTGCTGCCAATCAGTGCCTCGTCATCAGTGCTTCCTGATTAGTACCGCCTATCAGTGTCCATTAGTGCCGCCTATCAATCATCAGTACCACCCGTCAGTGCAGCCTCATCAGTGCGTCCTGATCAGTACCCACCAGTGCTGCCTCATTAGTGCCCGGTATTGGGTGGGCAGGAAGGGGGGAGAAAGTGACTGGTATTGGGGGGTCAGGAAGGGGATGAAAGTGCCTGATATTGGGTGGGCAGGAAGGGGGGAAGTGCCTGGTATTGGGGGCAGGAAGGGGGGAAGTGCCCAGTATTGGGGGGCAGGAAGGGGGGAGTGCCTGGTATTGGGGGGAAGTGTCCGGTATTGGGGGCAGAAAGGGGGGAATGCCCGGGAAAGGGGGGAAAGTGCCTGGTATTGGGGGCAGGAAGGGGAGAAGTTCGTGGTATTGGGGGACAGGAAGGGGGGGAAGTGCCCAGTATTGGGGGGCAGGAAGGGGGGTGCCTGGTATTGGGGGGGAAAGTGCCTGGTATTGGGGGTAGGAAGGGGGGAGTACTTGGAATTGGGGGGCAGAAGAGGGGGGAAATTGCCCGGTATTGGAGGGCAAGAAGGGGAAAAGTGGCTCGTATTGGAGGGCAGGAAGGAGGGGAAGTTCCTGGTATTGGGGGGGGGCAGGAAGGGGGGGAAGTGCCAAGAATTGGGGCGACAGGATGGTGGGAGTGCCCGGTATGGGGGGGCGGGAAGGGGGGAGTGCCTGGTATTGGGGGCAGTAAGGGGTGAAGTGCCTTGTATTGAGGGGGCAAGAAGTGGGGGAAAGTGCCCAGTATTGGAAGGGGCATGTAGGGGGCAATTGCCCGGTATTGGGGGGCAGGAAGGAGTGGGAAGTTCCTGGTATTGGGGGGGCAGGAAGAGGGGGAAGTGCCTGGTATTGAAGGGGCAGGTAGGGGGGAAGTGCCCTGTATTGGGGGGGCAGGAAGGGGGGGAAGTGCCTGGTATTGGGGGGGCAGAAAGGGGGGGGTGCCCGGTATGGGGGGGCAGGAAGGTGGGAGTGCCTGGTATTGGGGCGGCAGGAAGGGAGTGAAAGTGTCCGGTATTGGGAGGGAAGTGCCCGGTATGGGGGGCAGGAAGGGGGTGAAAGTGCCCGGTATTGGGGGGGCAGGAAGGGTGGAAGTTCCCCGTATTGAAGGGGTTAATATCCATGCAGGTTTGATAAAAACGAAATATACTTTCTGTAAAAACAGATTGCACATGGATACATTTGTATGGAGATAGAAAAACTAAGAGATGAGGAGAGATACTGATCAATAGATAAATTCTCGAGGGTCAATAGTACACAGGTCAGTACAGCCCCCCTCCCCCCCTCAGTATTGTGTGACGTTTGTTGGAGAAGAAACATTGTAGTCATTCTGTGTAATGACCGACCCCTGGGGGACTTCCATGACCTCCGGTGCAATGATGGATCAAGGATACAATTCCCTGGGACCCGCCTGATGGGAACGTCCCGAGATTGGACAAGATTCCCTCGTGTGACATGTTCAATGGGGAATCATTATGTACAGCATAGGGCCCCTCCCCCACCTCTCTTCCATATCCCTCCCGACAACCCTCACCTTACCCCCTCTTTCATTTCCCTTCCTAATTTTTAATAAGATTTTGTGTACATTATATCCATTTCTAAATAAACCCAACACTTATCTTAAGATTTCATCGTCCTTTATTAGAATCTAGGCCCCCAAACAGAGCACCCTGGAAGGGTTTAATGCCAAAGAGTCTAAGCCCGGGTTCACACCTGTGCATGCGCGTTTGCAGGGCAGCCATCAGAAACTACACAGCTTTTGGTCTGCCTCAAGGGCCAGAGGTGGTGGAGCTGTGTTCCACAGTAAAAAAAGCCCTGGCCTCCTACATGTGTATGGGCTGACCCCTCGGGATGCCTGGACCTCCTACATGTGTATGAGCTGATCCCTCGGGACGCCCGGGCCTCCTACATGAGTATGGGCTGACCCCTCGGGATGCCCAGGCCTTCTACATGTGTATGGGCTGACCCCTCGGGATGCCCAGGCCTCCTACATGTGTATGGGCTGACCCCTCGGGATGCCCAGGCCTCCTACATGTGTATGGGCTGACCCCTCGGGATGCCCAGGCCTCCTACATGAGTATGGGCTCACCCCTCAGGACACCTGGGCCTCCTACATGCGTATAGGCTGATCCCTCGGGACGCCCGGGCCTCCTACATGTGTATGGGCTGACCCCTCGGGATGCCTGGACCTCTTATATGTGTGTGGGCTGACCCCTCGGGATGCCCGGGCCTCCTACATGTGTATGAGCTGATCCCTCAGGACGCCCGGGCCTCCTACATGAGTATGGGCTGACCCCTTGGGATGCCTGGACCTCCTACATGTGTATGAGCTGATCCCTCGGGACGCCCGGGCCTCCTACATGAGTATGGGCTGACCCCTCGGGATGCCCAGGCCTTCTACATGTGTATGGGCTGACCCCTCGGGATGCCCAGGCCTCCTACATGTGTATGGGCTGACCCCTCGGGATGCCTGGACCTCCTACATGTGTATGAGCTGATCCCTCGGGACGCCCGGGCCTCCTACATGAGTATGGGCTGACCCCTCGGGATGCCCAGGCCTTCTACATGTGTATGGGCTGACCCCTCGGGATGCCCAGGCCTCCTACATGTGTATGGGCTGACCCCTCGGGATGCCCAGGCCTCCTACATGTGTATGGGCTGACCCCTCGGGATGCCCAGGCCTCCTACATGAGTATGGGCTCACCCCTCAGGACACCTGGGCCTCCTACATGCGTATAGGCTGATCCCTTGGGACGCCCGGGCCTCCTACATGTGTATGGGCTGACCCCTCGGGATGCCTGGACCTCTTATATGTGTGTGGGCTGACCCCTCGGGATGCCCGGGCCTCCTACATGTGTATGAGCTGATCCCTCAGGACGCCCGGGCCTCCTACATGAGTATGGGCTGACCCCTTGGGATGCCCAGGCCTCCTACATGTGTATGGGCTGATCCCTCGGGACGCCCGGACCTCCTACAGGTGTATGACCTGACCCCTTGGGATGCTCAGGCCTCCTCCATGTGCATAGGCTGACCCCTCGGGATGTCCAGGCCTCCTACATGTGTATGGGCTGATCCCTCGGGAAGCCCGGGCCTCCTACATGAGTATGGGCTGACCCCTTGGGATGCCCAGGCCTCCTACATGTGTATGGGCTGACCCCTTGGGATGCCCAGGCCTCCTACATGTGTATGGGCTGACCCCTTGGGATGCCCAGGTCTCCTACATGTGTATGGGCTGACCCCTTGGGATGCCCAGGCCTCCTACATGTGTATGGGCTGATCCCTCGGGACGCCCGGGCCTCCTACATGAGTATGGGCTGACCCCTTGGGATGCCCGGGCCTCCTACATGTGTATGGGCTGATCCCTCGGGACGCCCGGGCCTCCTACATGTGTATGGGCTGACCCCTTGGGATGCCCAGACCTCCTACATGTGTATGAGCTGATCCCTCGGGGCGCCCGGGCCTCCTACATGAGTATGGGCTGACCCCTCGGGATGCCCAGGCCTCCTACATGAGTATGGGCTCACCCCTCAGGACACCTGGGCCTCCTACATGCGTATAGGCTGATCCCTTGGGACGCCCGGGCCTCCTACATGTGTATGGGCTGACCCCTCGGGATGCCTGGACCTCTTATATGTGTGTGGGCTGACCCCTCGGGATGCCCGGGCCTCCTACATGTGTATGAGCTGATCCCTCAGGACGCCCGGGCCTCCTACATGAGTATGGGCTGACCCCTTGGGATGCCCAGGCCTCCTACATGTGTATGGGCTGATCCCTCGGGACGCCCGGACCTCCTACAGGTGTATGACCTGACCCCTTGGGATGCTCAGGCCTCCTCCATGTGCATAGGCTGACCCCTCGGGATGTCCAGGCCTCCTACATGTGTATGGGCTGATCCCTCGGGAAGCCCGGGCCTCCTACATGAGTATGGGCTGACCCCTTGGGATGCCCAGGCCTCCTACATGTGTATGGGCTGACCCCTTGGGATGCCCAGGCCTCCTACATGTGTATGGGCTGACCCCTTGGGATGCCCAGGTCTCCTACATGTGTATGGGCTGACCCCTTGGGATGCCCAGGCCTCCTACATGTGTATGGGCTGATCCCTCGGGACGCCCGGGCCTCCTACATGAGTATGGGCTGACCCCTTGGGATGCCCGGGCCTCCTACATGTGTATGGGCTGATCCCTCGGGACGCCCGGGCCTCCTACATGTGTATGGGCTGACCCCTTGGGATGCCCAGACCTCCTACATGTGTATGAGCTGATCCCTCGGGGCGCCCGGGCCTCCTACATGAGTATGGGCTGACCCCTTGGGATGCCCAGGCCTCCTACATGTGTATGGGCTGACCCCTTGGGATACCCAGGCCTCCTACATGTGTATGGGCTGATCCCTCGGGACTCCCGGGCCTCCTACATGTATATGGGCTGACCCCTTGGGATGCCCAGACCTCCTACATGTGTATGGGCTGATCCCTCGGGACGCCCGGGCCTCCTACATGAGTATGGGCTGACCCCTTGGGATGCCCAGGCCTCCTACATATGTATGGGCTGACCCCTTGGGATGCCCAGACCTCCTACATGTGTATGGGCTGACCCCTTGGGATGCCCAGGCCTCCTACATGTGTATGGGCTGACCCCTTGGGATGCCCAGACCTCCTACATGTGTATGGGCTGATCCCTCGGGACTCCCGGGCCTCCTACATGAGTATGGGCTGACCCCTTGGGATGCCCGGGCCTCCTACATGTGCATGTCCCCCTTCTACTGGAGGAACTTTGAAGAGTGGAGCCATAGGCTCCTGCTCCTGTCAGTCAAACAGGAGGGAGTGGAGGTGTGGCTTACTGGGACAGTGTGTATCTAAGGACACACACAGCTCGGCTCTGAAGCGCACACGTCCGGGTGCCTCCATAGCACCTGGGTTGCTAAGGAGGCACCCACAGGAGGGAGGAGTGGACAGCCCCAGCAAGGGACTGCCAAAGAGGATGTTCGGGGACCCCTCTGTGCAATATTGTTAACACTTTAATACCACTTTAAGTAATGATATCACACAGCTGAAAGTAATTTTTTGCTAACTTTTCATGATGACCTAACCCCAAAAAATTGATTGGAACCTCTGAAATAAATGCTGACTCATGCTTCACTGCTTTAGGGTTTGCATGGAATATTGGAAGTGCAGCAGGATCGATGCCCACAGGGGAACTCTATGTGGATCGGAGAACACGTTCTGGTGGTACATTTACACGGTGTGTGTGTATTTCCTGAAGACAAGGTCTGGCCGCGCTCCCCGTTGTTTGCTACGGACCCCGGTCTTCAGCTGATCGCACGCACCCAATTCTAACGAGCGCTACGAGGAGAAATGTGTCTCTTTTTTTCATGGAAATCTCTGTTAACCACTTCAATACCGGGGGGGGGGGAGGGGGGCGCTACTTACACCCCCTTCCTGCCCAGGCCAATTTTCAGCTTTCAGCGCTGTCGCTGTTTAAATGACAATTGCGCGGTCGTGCTACACTGTACACAAACTACTACATTTTTATCATTTTGTTCCCACAATTAGAGATTTCTTTTGGTGGTATTTTGTTCATCTCTGCTGTTTTTATCTTTTGCGCAACAACTAAAAAAAGACCGAAAATTTAAAAAATAAATAAAAACTTTTTTTCTTTTGTTTCTGTTATAAAATGTTGTAAATAAGTATGTTTTCTCCTTCACTGATGGGCACTGATAAGGCGGCACCAATGAGGTGACACTGATGGGCACTGACGGGCATTGGTAGGTGTCACTGATGGGTGGCACTGATATGCAGCACTGATAAGGCAGCACCGATGAGGTGGCACTGATGGGCACTGGCGATGGGCACTAATGAGCATTGGTAGACCGCACTGATGGGCAAACATAGGTGGCACTGAGCGAGTGAATAACTTTTATATTGCACTACAAATGCGAACTGAATCGCCTCAAGGCGCTTGGCATCCATTTTCCTTCTATTTAGCCTTCAGAAAAGATGGGTCTTGAGTTTTTTCCTGAAGGCCGGTGATTCTCTTCCTTCGGATATTAGTTGCTACTGGTGGGCACTGATATGCAGCACTGATGGGCACTGATAAGGCAGCACCGATGAGGTGGCACTGATAGGCACTGGCGATGGGCACTCGTGGGTGGCACTGGTGGGCACTGATGAGGCGGCATCGATGAGGTGGCACTGACGGGCACTGGTATGCCACACTGATGGGCAATCATGGGTGGCACTGGTGGGCACTAATAGGTGACACTGATGGGCAATAAAAGGCTGCACTGATGGGTACTTATAAGTGGCACTAATAAGCGGCACTGATGGGCACTGATAGGCGGCACTGGTGGGCACTGATATGCGGCACTCATAAATGGCACGGATAGGCATCCCTGGTGGCACTGGCAGGCATTTTGGATGGGCACTGACTGGCAGCTGACTTGACACTGATTGGCATTTCGCTAGTGGCCTAGGGAGGCACACCTGGTGGTCCAGTGTTGTGGCCTTCCCCGGTGATCCCCTAGTGGCATCCTGGTGGTCCCGGGCAGGGCATCCGAGGGGGGGCTGCGTTGATAAACAATCAGCACAGACCCCCCCCCCCATCAGGAGAGCAGCCGATTGGCTCTCCTCTACTGGAGTCTGTGAGACGCAAGTGAGGAAAAGCCGATCAACGGCTCTTCCTGTTTAAATCGTGATCAGCTGTGATTGGACACGGCTGATCACGAAGTGAAGAGCCTCCGTGATCGTGGAGTGTCCGACTGACACACCGCAACACCGATCGCGGCCATGCCCGGCGGCTGTTATCCTGCTGGACGTCATATGACGATCGTTCAGGATAACCGGACCACCGTCCGGCCGTCATTCTGCTGTAGGCCGGGGGCGGCAAGTGGTTAAAGCCGAACTCTGGGCAGTTACAGAAGCAACAAATTGATACAATTCTGAGCGTCCTGAAAATTTCCATAGGACACAATTCATGACACCCGTCGCCGTCCGCGCCACTGAACCACAAAAGAAAAATGGACGAGCGGTAATTGAAGGCGATATAGGGAGCAGATACCAATAAAGCCGAAGCAAACAGCTAATGTACAAATGAAAGGGAAGCCAAAATATATAGATTTCCATTTGCCCCGACGGGTTACGTAATTACGGCAAAGAGAAGGAGTACACACAGCTGCAATTTTAGTGCCTTACATTCCTTCTCGCTTTTCGCAGCGTCCCTCAGAATTTATGGCGTAATTAACGCCTCGGGTCCATCTTTTCCAACGCCAAGAACCATTTTTAGGATAATTGAAGCATTTTATCTTTCTGGCCTTTTATTGGGCAATCTCGCAAAGTAGCCAAAAATATCACTAGTAACGCTAAAAAGCCGAAACGCGCGGCCCTCTCCGGTGATGTACCTCACGCCGTCCACCAATGGAGGCTCCTTATGTAAGATTAACAAAGCTCGTTACAGATTTGTAATAAAGTAATTGGGGGAGGGGAGTAACAGCGGGAACCAATGACCAGCAACCTTTAAAATATACCAAAGACGATCAAGATGCCCATCTTGCCAAAGCCTCTCCATTACAGCAGTGGCGGCTGGTGCTCAAATTTTTTTTTTTGGGGGGTGCAAACAAACTGAAAATAAAAACATAATTTTCCAGCCACTGTGTCATCAAATGCAGCCGCTGTGTCATCAAATGCAGCCACTGTGCCCATCAATTGCCACCACTGTGTCATCAAATGCAGCCACTGTGCCCATCAATTGCCACCACTGTGCCCATCAAACGCAGCCACTGTGTCCATCAAACGCAGCCACTGTGCCATCAAATGCAGCCACTGTACCCATCAATTGTCACCACTGTGCCATCAAATGCAGCCACTGTGTCATCAAATGCAGCCACTGTGCCCATTAATTGCCACCACTGTGCCCATCAAACGCAGCCACTGTGTCCATCAAACGCAGCCACTGTGCCATCAAATGCAGCCACTGTACCCATCAATTGTCACCACTGTGCCATCAAATGCAGCCACTGTGTCATCAAATGCAGCCACTGTGCCCATCAATTGCCACCACTGTGCTATCAAACGCAGCCACTGTGTCCATCAATTGCCACCACTGTGCCATCAAATGCAGCCACTGTGTCATCAAATGCAGCCACTGTGCCCATCAATTGCCACCACTGTGCCATCAAACGCAGCCACTGTGTCCATCAATTGCCACCACTGTGCCATCAAATGCAGCCACTGTGTCATCAAATGCAGCCACTGTGCCCATCAATTGCCACCACTGTGCCCATCAAACGCAGCCACTGTACCCATCAATTGCCGCCACTGTGCCATCAAATGCAGCCACTGTACCCATCAATTGCCGCCACTGTGCCATCAAATGCAGCCACTGTACCCATCAATTCGCACCACTGTGCCCATCAAACGCAGCCACTGTACCCATCAATTGCTAACACTGTGCCCATCAATTAGCGCCACTGTGCCCCATCAGATGCTGCCCGACACTTACCTGTCTCGGAGCGGCTCAGCGGCGGTCTCCTGCACGTCCTCCATGTCTTCTTCTGTCCTCTCTCAGGCGTTTCAACACAGGGCCTGACTTTCAGCCAATCAGGTGACCGGTAACAGACCCAGCAACCCGATTGGCTAAAAGGAGGATTCAGTGTTAGCGAAGCAAATTCCTTTCCAGTTGAGGGAACAGCGAACGCCCCAGCAATGGCGCCCACTGTTGACATTTTTGGGCGCCTATTAGAGTACCGTACCGATACTTTTTTTCATGTACTCGCCGATACCGAATACCGATACTTTTTTTTAAGGTGTCCCCAAATGCAGCCATGTCCCCCACATATGCAGCCATGTCCCTCCAGCCATGTCCCCCACATATGCAGCCATGTCCCTCCAGCCATGTCCCCCACATATGCAGCCATGTCCCTCCAGCCATGTCCCCCACATATGCAGCCATGTCCCTCCAGCCATGTCCCCCACATATGCAGCCATGTCCCTCCAGCCATGTCCCCCACATATGCAGCCATGTCCCTCCAGCCATGCAGCCATGTCCCTCCACCCTCCATGTCCCCCACATATGCAGCCATGTCCCTCCAGCCATGTCCCCCACATATGCAGCCATGTCCCTCCAGCCATGTCCCCCACATATGTAGCCATGTCCCTCCAGCCATGTCCCCCACATATGCAGCCATGTCCCTCCAGCCATGTCCCCCACATATGCAGCCATGTCCCCCACATATGTAGCCATGTCCCTCCAGCCATGTCCCCCACATATGTAGCCATGTCCCTCCAGCCATGTCCCCCACATATGCAGCCATGTCCCTCCAGCCATGTCCCCCACATATGCAGCCATGTCCCTCCAGCCATGTCCCCCACATATGCAGCCATGTCCCTCCAGCCATGTCCCCCACATATGCAGCCATGTCCCTCCAGCCATGTCCCCCACATATGCAGCCATGTCCCTCCAGCCATGTCCCCCACATATGCAGCCATGTCCCTCCATGTCCCTCCAGCCATGTCCCCCATATGCAGCCATGTCCCTCCAGCCATGTCCCCCACATATGCAGCCATGTCCCTCCAGCCATGTCCCCCACATATGCAGCCATGTCCCTCCAGCCATGTCCCCCACATATGCAGCCATGTCCCTCCAGCCATGTCCCCCACATATGTAGCCATGTCCCTCCAGCCATGTCCCCCACATATGCAGCCATGTCCCCCACATATGCAGCCATGTCCCTCCAGCCATGTCCCCCACATATGTAGCCATGTCCCTCCAGCCATGTCCCCCACATATGCAGCCATGTCCCTCCAGCCATGTCCCCCACATATGCAGCCATGTCCCTCCAGCCATGTCCCCCACATATGCAGCCATGTCCCTCCAGCCATGTCCCCCACATATGCAGCCATGTCCCTCCAGCCATGTCCCCCACATATGCAGCCATGTCCCTCCAGCCATGTCCCCCACATATGTAGCAGCCCTCCAGCCATGTCCCCCACATATGCCCATGTCCCTCCAGCCATGTCCCCCACATATGCCATGTCCATGTCCCCCACATATGCAGCCATGTCCCTCCAGCCATGTCCCCCACATATGCAGCCATGTCCCTCCAGCCATGTCCCCCACATATGCAGCCATGTCCCTCCAGCCATGTCCCCCACATATGCAGCAGCCATGTCCCCCACATATGCAGCCATGTCCCTCCAGCCATGTCCCCCACATATGCAGCCATGTCCCTCCAGCCATGTCCCTCCATGTCCCTCCATGTCCCCCACATATGCAGCCATGTCCCTCCAGCCATGTCCCCCACATGTGTCCCTCCAGCCATGTCCCCCACATATGCCAGCCATGTCCCCCACATATGTAGCCATGTCCCTCCAGCCATGTCCCCCACATATGCAGCCATGTCCCTCCAGCCATGTCCCCCACATATGTAGCCATGTCCCTCCAGCCATGTCCCCCACATATGTAGCCATGTCCCTCCAGCCATGTCCCCCACATATGTAGCCATGTCCCTCCAGCCATGTCCCCCACATATGCAGCCATGTCCCTCCAGCCCTCCATGTCCCCCACATATGTAGCCATGTCCCTCCAGCCATGTGCCCCCTCCACATATGCAGCCATGTCCCTCCAGCCATGTCCCCCACATATGTAGCCATGTCCCTCCAGCCATGTCCCCCATATGCACATGTCCCTCCAGCCATGTCCCCCACATATGCCATGTCCCTCCAGCCATGTCCCCCATGTCCCCCCATACCTAGCCGCCGAAAGCCGCCGCCGCCGCACGGAGAACATCACAGCATTCATTTGAATAGCTGTTTTGCCCGCGCGTATAGACACTCCCCCTTGCTCGGGATTGGACAGATCACGATCACCCATCCAATCCCGAGCAAGGGGGAGTGTCTATACGCAGCGGGAACACTACAGCTATTCAAATGAAAGCTGTGATGTTCCCACACGCCGTTTAACCCATGCGGCGGCTTTTCGATGCGGCGGCGGGGGGGGGGGGGGAGTATTCTATTTAGGTATCGGGGGTATTTGCGGAAGTACAAGTACTTCCGCAAATACTCGGTGTCGGTCCCGATACTGATACTGGTATCGGTATCGGGACAACCCTAGTTATTATTATTATTATTACACAGGATTTATATAGCGCCAACAGTTTACGCAGCACTTTACAATAAAAAAAAGGAGACAATACAGTTACAATACAATAAAATACAAGAGGATTAAGGGGGCCCCGCTCAGAAGAGCTTACAATCTAATAGGGTGGGGCAGGTGGTACAAAAGGTTGTAACTGGGGAATGAGCTGATGGAAGTGGTAAAAGATTAGTTGGAGACGTGATCGGCTTCCCTGAAGGAGGTGAGTTTTCAGGGATCGCCTGAAGGTAGCAAGAGTAGGGGATAGCCGGACAGGTTGAGGTAGTGAGTTCCAGAGGATGGGAGAGGCTCTGGAGAAATCCTGGAGACGAGAATGGGAGGAGGAGACAAGAGAGCTTGACAGTAGGAGGTCTTGAGAAGAGCGGAGAGGACAGTTTGGGATATGTTTAGATATGTTTAGAGTGGATCGTGATTAATTTCCCTACAAAATATCACTAATAGCACAAACCACCCGCCCTACATAGTAAATAGCAGATCTTTTTCTCTTAATTTTGTTATGATTACGATTTAGTTAACCACTCCAGCCCCAGAGGATTTGGCTGCCCAATGGCCGGGCCATTTTTTGCGATTCAGCGCTGCGTCACTTTAACTGACAATTGCTCGGTCGTGCGACATGGCTCCCAAACAAAATCCCACCCTGTCCTCACCCCATCCTGTCCCTCTGTCCTCATCCCACCCTGTCATTCTGTCCTCATCCCACCCTGTCATTCTGTCCTTATCCCACCCTGTCCCTCTGTCCTTATCCCACCCTGTCCCTCTGTTCTCATCCCATCCTGTCCCTCTGTCCTTATCCCACCCTGTCCCTCTGTCCTCATCCCACCCTGTCCCTCTGTCCTCATCCCACCCTGTCCTCACCCCATCCTGTCCCTCTGTCCTCATCCCACCCTGTCCCTCTGTCCTTATCCCACCCTGTCCCTCTGTCCTCATCCCACCCTGTCATTCTGTCCTCATCCCACCCTGTCATTCTGTCCTTATCCCACCCTGTCCCTCTGTCCTTATCCCACCCTGTCCCCCTGTTCTCATCCCATCTTGTCCCTCTGTCCTTATCCCACCCTGTCCCTCTGTTCTCATCCCACCCTGTCCCTCTGTCCTCATCCCACCCTGTCCCTCTGTCCTCATCCCACCCTGTCCTCATCCTGTCATCCCACCCTGTCCCTCATCCCACCCTGTCCCTCTGTCCTCATCCCACCCTGTCCCTCTGTCCTCATCCCACCCTGTCCCTCTGTCCTTGTCCCTCTGTCCTCACCCCACCCTGTCCCTCTGTCCTCACCCCACCCTGTCCCTCTGTCCTCATCCCACCCTGTCCCTCTGTCCTCATCCCACCCTGTCCCTGTCCTCATCCCACCCTGTCCTCACCCTCTGTCCCTCTGTCATCATCCCACCTGTCCCTCTGTCCCCCACCCTGTCCCCCTGTCTCATCCCACCCTGTCCCTCTGTCCTTATCCCACCCTGTCCCTCTGTCCTCACCCCACCCTGTCCCTCTGTCCTCATCCCACCCTGTCCTGTTCTCATCCCATCTTGTCCCTCTGTCCTTATCCCACCCTGTCCCTCTGTTCTCATCCCACCCTGTCCCTCTGTCCTCATCCCACCCTGTCCCTCTGTCCTCATCCCTCTGTTCTCACCCTGTCCTCACCCCCCTGTCCCTCTGTCCTCATCCTGTCCCTCTGTCCTCATCCCACCCTGTCCCTCTGTCCTTATCCCACCCTGTCCCTCTGTCCTCATCCCACCCTGTCCCTCTGTCCTCATCCCACCCTGTCCCTCTGTCCTCACCCCACCCTGTCCCTCTGTCCTCACCCCACCCTGTCCCTCTGTCCTTATCCCACCCTGTCCCCCTGTCCTCATCCCACCCTGTCCTCACCCTATGCTGTCCCTCTGTCATCATCCCATCCTGTCCCTCTGTCCATATCCCACCCTGTCCCCCTGTTATCATCCCACCCTGTCCCTCTGTCCTCATCCCACCCTGTCTCCCTGTTCTCATCCCACCATGTCCCTCTGTCCTCATCCCACCCTGTCCCTCTGTCCTCATCCCACCCTGTCCCTCTGTCCTCATCCCACCCTGTCCCTCTGTCCTCATCCCACCCTGTCCCTCTGTCCTCATCCCACCCTGTCCCTCTGTCCTCATCCCACCCTGTCCCCCTGTCCTCATCCCACCCTGTCCTCACCCTATGCTGTCCCTCTGTCATCATCCCATCCTGTCCCTCTGTCCATATCCCACCCTGTCCCCCTGTTCTCATCCCACCCTGTCCCTCTGTCCTCATCCCACCCTGTCCCTCTGTCCTCATCCCACCCTGTCCCTCTGTCCTCATCCCACCCTGTCTCCCTGTTCTCATCCCACCATGTCCCTCTGTCCTCATCCCACCCTGTCCCCCTGTTCTCATCCCACTCTGTCCCTCTGTCCTAATCCCACTCTGTCCCTCTGTCCTCATCCCACCCTGTCCCCCTGTGCTCATTCCACCCTGTCCTCACCCCATCCTGTCCCTCTGTCCTAATCCCATCCTGTCCCTCTGTCCTCACCCCATCCTGTCCCTCTGTCCTCACCCCATCCTGTCCCTCTGTCCTCACCCCATCCTGTCCCTCTGTCCTCATCCCACCCTGTCCCTCTGTCCTCACCCCATCCTGTCCCTCTGTCCTTATCCCACCCTGTCCCCCTGTTCTCATCCCACCCTGTCCCCCTGTTCTCATCCCACCCTGTCCCTCTGTCCTCATCCCACCCTGTCCCTCTGTCCTCATCCCATCCTGTCCCTCTGTCCTCATCCCACCCTGTCCCTCTGTCCTCATCCCACTGCGTCCCTCTGTCCTCCTCCCATGAAAATGACAGGGTGGGTCTGAAAAAGGAAGTCGTGTAGTCTTGACAGGAAGGGGTGCGTCATATATAAAGTAGGGGGTGCGCAAGTTTCGTCAGGCCTAGGGCAGCACAAAACCTGAATACACCCCTGGCTGTCCTAGCTGCCTAGTCACGCCAGCCCTGCGCTTAATACTTTGTATTTGCTGCAGGCTTCTCTAAAAAGAAGAATTGTGCTGACTCAGCTAATTGGCTACTAAGACGAGTCTATGAGGATCAGCACATCCTTCAATAAGGACTTTGCCCTCTACTTCTCACCTCCCCGCTCTCCCCCTGCCATTAATATGTACGAGCTCTTCGGTTCCCTCCGATACCTTCACCTCGGATGACCCCGGAGACCACCAACTACACAAATAAAATAAGAATGTTGTCAATTCTAATAAACGCTTCCCAGTGTATAAAAACAACCCGAGGATCCCCGACTGCTTCTAATCCCGGCTTTGTGCCTGGCTTTGCCGTTCTTCTGATAAATACAATCAATCTTTCTCCTGGTTTGTCAGGACGTCTCCTCTGTAAAATATAGATAAATGGATGGTGTTAAACAGTCATATATCCCGTGGAAGATTACATCTGTGTGAGCTCCGAGAACTGAGCAGGATATAGAGAATATGGCAGACACAACATTGAAGGAAGACATTATTTCCAATCACAGGGCCGGGGATTGAGATATTTACTGGATTTTCTCATTACCGTTTTCTTGTACGGCGGGATTCCGATGTGCCTACCGGAAGAATTGCTTCAGGCAAATATACCAAAAATCGCTCTTTAGTTCGCTAACGCATTCCTTCAGAAGGCAAAAGAAATAACTTTTTGATACAACTAGTCAGGGCCGCCATCAGGGGGGGGGGGGGTACAGGCAGTACACCTGTAAGGGGCCCGGATGGCAACCCCCCCTTTTTATTATTATTATTTTTTTTGTAAGGGGTCCAGGAGGTCCCAAGGGCCCCAGATGGCAATCCCCCTTTTTTTTATTTTATAAAAGAAAAAATTATATATATATATATTTTTATTAAAGGGCCCAGAGGTCCACAGGGGCCCAGAGGTCCCCAAGTCCCCGAATGACAACACTGAAAACAGTACACAAATTTGTGCATTGCATGAATCTATGTATTGTCACCGGTGCCGCTGCCGCCCACTGTTCAGATGGCCGGCCCCCTGGCGAGCTCCGGCCATCTGAATAACGGCAGCTGGTTAGCTTTGGAAGTGTCTATCAGTGGCTCTGAGAGCTGTAATCGGCTTCCAAATAGTTAACCAGGTGACACACAGGGGTGTGTGTCAGGTCACCTGTGGCCAGGTGACAATTTCCCCCCCGTTGGAGACAGGGGTGCACCGCAAGGTAGTGAACCCAGTAGCAGACTGCTGCGGATGGACAGGAAACGTGAGCCCAAGATTCCCCATGGCGCGGAGTCTATGGTCCAGCAGGTGTTCACCAGAGCCTCTAGTGGTGAGGATAGCCTTCACTGCAACTGAACCCAGGTCGCGGCCCCTGGAGTCCACCAGGTCACGCTCCATAGGGAGAGAGGGAAGCAGCCACTGAAGACACAAGGGATAGTGATGGGTAAGCCCAGGTCGGGGCAACAGGCAAACAGGAGTAGTCAGAAAGGAGCCAAAATCGATACACAAAAAGTTTAACATAGCACGCAGCAGACAGGAACACAAAGCTAACAAACAAAGTTGAACAGCAAAGCAGACCTGACGTGCAACAGTTAATATAGAGTTCCTGGGATGGCATGGGGTGGGGCCATACAGGGAGGAGAGATGATAAAAGGCAGCCAGAAAGAGTCAGGCCTTTAAATGGACACATGGAAGAGAAGGTAAGCCGCCAGACATTATTGCATATCCATGACAGTGTGTGTTCCCTGGTTAACACTGACACGCATCTCAGCCAATCAGGTTCACCGGATTTGGTTACAGGTTACCTGATTGGCTGAAGCGACATCCAGGGTGGGTCTACATCGAGGGATTGTGGAGGAGGATGGCTGACAGAAAACTGGCATCATTTGAGGGGGAAAACTGGCATCATTTGAGGGGGCAAAGTGGCTGTATTTGAGGGGGCAAAGTGGCTGTATTTGAGGGGGCAAACTGGTATTATTTGATGGGGCAAACTGGTATTATTTGATGGGGCAAACTGGCATCATTTGGGGGGGAAAACTGGCCGCATTTGAGGGTGCAAACTGGCTGCATTTTAGGGTGCAAACTGGCTGCATTTGAGGGTGCAAACTGGCTGCATTTGATAGGGCAAACTGGTATTATTTGAGGGGGCAAACTGGCATCATTTAGGGGCAAACTGGCATAATTTGAGGGGGGAAACTGGCTGCATTTGAGGGGGCAAACTGGCATCATTCGAGAAGGCAAACTGGCTGCATTTGAGAGGGCAAACTGGCGGCATTTGAGGGGGCAAAGTGGCTGTGATTGAGGGGTCAAACTGGCATCATTTGAAGGGGGAAACTGGCTGCATTTAAGGGGGAAACTGGCTGCATTTGATGGGGCAAACTGGCAGCATTTGATGGGGCAAACTGGCAGCATTTGATGGGGCAAACTGGCAGCATTTGATGGGGCAAACTGGCAGCATTTGATGGGGCAAACTGGCAGCATTTGAGGGGGCAAACTGGCAGCATTTGAGGGGCAAACTGGCAGCATTTGATGGGGCAAACTGGCAGCATTTGATGGGAAAAACTGGCATCATTTGATGGGCAAACTGGCATCATTTGATGGGGCAAACTGGCTGCATTTGAGAGGGCAAACTGGCATCATTTGAGGGGGCAAACTGGCTGCATTTGAGGGGAAAAACTGGCTGCATTTGATGGGGCAAACTGGCATAATTTGAGGGGGCAAACTGGCATAATTTGAGGGGGTAAACTGGTGGCATTTGATGGGGCAAACTGGCATAATTTATTGGGGGAAAATGGCTGCATTTGATGGAGAAACTGGCTGCATTTGAGAGGGCAAACTGGCATCATTTGATGGGGAAAACTGGCTGCATTTGAGGGGGCAAACTGGCGGCATTTGAGGGGCAAACTGGCGGCATTTGAGGGGCAAACTGGCGGCATTTGAGGGGGCAAACTGGCGGCATTTGAGGGGGCAAACTGGCGGCATTTGAGGGGGCAAACTGGCGGCATTTGAGGGGGCAAACTGGCGGCATTTGAGGGGGCAAACTGGCTGCATTTGATGGGGCAAACTGGCTGCATTTGATGGGGCAAACTGGCTGCATTTGATGGGGCAAACTGGCTGCATTTGATGGGGCAAACTGGCTGCATTTGATGGGGCAAACTGGCTGCATTTAGGCATGTGCAAAAGTGAAAAATTCGTTTCGTTTCGTTTCGTTTCAATTCGTCATTTAATAAATTTCGTTAAGTTAGGTTCGTTACATGTGTTGAATTCGTTTTCGGAATTCGTTCGTTTTCGACCGAATTTCGAAAAATACGGTCGAAAGCGAAAATATTTCGACCGTTTTTCGAATTCGTTCGTTTTCGACCGAATTTCGAAAAAAACGGTCGAAATCGAAAATATTTCAACCAGATTAGAAAACAAATAGTCTCTTTTCGAATAGAATTTTTTTCGAATTAAATTCGAAATTTTTTTTTTTTTTTTTTTTTTTTTCGAATTCCGATCGAATTTAGTCCGCGGGTATTCGATTCGGAATTCGAAAAAAAATTCGATTTCGACCATTTTTTTTTTTTTTTTTCGAAATTCGGTCGAAAATGAACGAATTCCGAAAACGGTCGAAATTTTTCGCTATTATAGCAATTCGGAAATTCGTATGCATCCGAATGTCCGAATAATGGAAAATTCGTCCGAATTTCGATTCGGAACGAAACGAAATGCACATGCCTAGCTGCATTTGATGGGGCAAACTGGCTGCATTTGATGGGGCAAACTGGCTGCATTTGATGGGGCAAACTGGCTGCATTTGATGGGGCAAACTGGCTGCATTTGAGGGAGAAACTGGCGGCATTTGAGGGAGAAACTGGCGGCATTTGAGGGAGAAACTGGCGGCATTTGAGGGGGCAAACTGGCGGCATTTGATGGGGCAAACTGGCTGCATTTGAGGGGGCAAACTGGCTGCATTTGAGGGGGCAAACTGGCTGCATTTGAGGGGGCAAACTGGCATCATTTGAGGAGGCAAACTGGCATCATTTGAGGAGGCAAAGTGGCTGTGATTGAGGGGGCAAACTGGCATCATTTGAGGGGGCAAACTGGCGGCATTTGAGGAGAAACTGGCTGCATTTGAGGAGAAACTGGCAGCATTTGATGGGAAAACTGGCATCATTTGAGGGGGCAAACTGGCATCATTTGATGGGGCAAACTGGCATCATTTGATGGGGCAAACTGGCTGCATGTGAGGGGGCAAACTGGCGGCATTTGAGGGGGCAAACTGGCGGCATTTGAGGGGGCAAACTGGTAGCATGTGATGGGGCAAACTGGCTGCATTTGATGGGGCAAACTGGCTGCATTTGAGAGGGAGAAACTGGCGGCATTTGAGGGAGAAACTGGCTGCATTTGATGGGGAAAACTGGGGCATTTGATGGGCACAGTGGCTGCATTTGATGGCATAGTAGCAATAATTGATGGGCACAGTGGCTGTGTTTGATGGCATAGTAGCGATAATTGATGGGCCCAGTAGGACTACAATTGGCTTGGGTGGCGAGGGGTTAAAGTGAAGGCTCCATTTAGGCTTCCCGCAATGTACCATCCGAATACCCATCGAAAATAATCAATCATTACCTTGTATTGTATTTATTCTTACTATTATTTTTCATTTTTTTATCCCCGATGTTTTACTAAATCGTTGGAAATAAAGTTATTTTAAATGGAGTGATATGAAGCAGAGAACAGACTGCGCGCTACACGAATTGTCAGGAGAACGCTGTGTAAGACTTTTGTAGTCTTGTCACTTTGATGAATGTCTTGATAGCATCAGGTTTCAAAAGCAAAGCAGCCCGGCTACGTTCTTTTTTTTTTTTTCTTTTTTTTTCTTTTTTTTTTTTAGCTCCATCACTTAAATGCCATCTGCAACAATATTTGTCAGCATCAGAGGGTCTGCGTTTGTCTAAAGAGCCGCTGAGATGGCTGGGATGTGATTCAACCTTGGAGAACACAGATGAGTTACATTAATAAAAAGAGAATTAAACGGGTGGAAATTTGCAAAAATGTCAGCGGCTGCGCCGAGGAAATTTGTCGGCGGCCAAAACAGATACAGAGGGGGTGTGAGATGGAACGTCGCTTTCTCTGGTTGGCTCACCTAAAGGTTCAGCGTCCCTGAGGGGCGACCGCCGCCATGTTTTATTGGAGGGACGATGTACCGGCAGATGGAGAGCGGGCCTTACTGTTGAAAAGCAAGTGATAAAATATAAAAAAAAAAAAAAAATTATAAAAATAATAGTCTATGCAAATGGAAAGTGGGCCTTACCATGAAAAGCAAGTGATAAAATATATAAAAAAAATATATAAAAATAATAGTCTATGCATCTCTGCAGTTTTATTTTTGTTATTTATTTATTTATTACCATGAAAAGCAAGTGATTTAATAAAGAATAAAAAATAAAAATGATAAAAATAAGAGCCTTACCCTGAAAAGCAAGTGATTTAATAAAAATATAAATTACAAAAATAATAGTCTATGCATCTCTGCAGTTTTATTTTTTATTTTTGTTATTTATTTATTTATTACCATGAAAAGCAAGCGATTTAATAAAAAATAAAACAAATCGATTATGAAAATAAGAGTCTATGCAGATGGCGACCGCCTTACCCTGAAAAGCAAGTGATTTAAATAAATAAAAATATATATATATAAAATTAATATATAAAAAGAAAATTATAAAAATAATAGTCTATGCATCTCTGCAGTTTTATTTTTTATTTTTGTTATTTATTACCATGAAAAGCAAGTGATTTAAAAAAAAATATATATATATAAAAATAATAGTCTATGCAGATGGAGAGTGGGCCTTATCGTGAAAAGCAAGTGATAAAATATATATAACAAAAATTATAAAAATAATAGTCTATGCAGATGGAGAGCGGGCCTTACTGTTAAAAGCAAGTGATAAAATATATTAAAAAAAATTATAAAAATAATAGTCTATGCATCTCTGCAGTTTTATTTTTGTTATTTATTACCATGAAAAGCAAGTGATTTATAAAAATATATATATATATATATATATATATATATAAAAATAATAGTCTATGCAGATGGAGAGCGGGCCTTACCGTGAAAAGCAAGTGATAAAATATATATAACAAAAATTATAAAAGTAATAGTCTATGCAGATGGAGAGTGGGCCTTACCATGAAAAGCAAGTAATAAAATATATATATATAAAAATAATAGTCTATGCATCTCTGCAGTTTTATTTTTTATGTTTGTTATTTATTTATTACCATGAAAAGCAAGTGATTTAATAAAAAAATAAAAAAATAAATTATAAAAATAAGAGCCTTACCATGAAAAGCAAGTGATTTAATAAAAATAAAAATTACAAAAATAATAGCCTATGCATCTCTGCAGTTTTATTTTTTATTTTTGTTATTTATTTAGTTATGTAAAAAATGGAGGGTTGGGACTTTAAATGAGATGCGATTAGCGATATGCGATTAAATATATATATGGGAAAAAGAAAAAAAAATCCATAATGACCAGGCTCAAAAATACCAAACTAAGAAGCACAAACCAAATTAAACTGTCTAACTGCGTGTAATTACAGTAAAACAGAGGTTTAGTTGCAGAGATTTGCAAATACCTGGGAAGCTGCAGGCTAAGCGTCAAGGCACTCTGTGTAACTTCAGACCTAACTATGATTTTTATAGCCTCCAAAGGAGGAGCCCAGGTGTGCTAATTAATAGACAGGGAGCAGATGGGAACCTAGACCTGCCCCTATCTATAGTTGGTCTGGCAAATGAGAGCACTGGAAAGACAAAAAAACAGGGGTGAAACCAATACATGCCTGCCAAACCAAATTTATTTATTTATTTATTACCATAAAAAGCAAGCGATTTAATAAAAAATAAAACAAATCGATTATGAAAAAAAAAAGTCTATGCAGATGGCGACTGCCTTACCCTGAAAAGCAAGTGATTTAAATAAAAAATATATATACATACATATATATATATATATATATATATATATATATATATATATATATATATATATATATATAAATAATATATAAAAAGAAAATTATAAAAATAATAGTCTATGCATCTCTGCAGTTTTATTTTTTATTTGTGTTATTTATTTATTACCATGAAAAGCAAGTGATTTAATAAAAAAAAAAAAATATATATATATATATATATATATATATAAAAATAATGGTCTATGCAGATGGAGAGTGGGCCTTACTGTAAAAAGCAAGTGATAAAATATATTTAAAAAAAATATATAAAAATAATAGTCTATGCATCTCTGCAGTTTTATTTTTGTTATGTATTACCATGAAAAGCAAGTGATTTATAAAAAAAAAAAATATATATATATATATAAAAAATTAATAGTCTATGCAGATGGAGAGCAAAATTAAATTCTTAAAAAAAAAAGAATTATAAAAATAATAGTCTATGCAGATGGAGAGCAAAATTAACTTCTTAAAAAAAAGAATTATAGAAATAATAGTCTATGCAGATGGCTAGTGAGCCTTACCCTGAAAAGCAAGTGATGAAATTCTTAAAAAAATAAAATAAAATAAAAAGATACAAATAATAGTCCATTATCTCTTTCCTTGTCAGAGAATTATTATTATTTTTTGCACACATATTTATGTAAAACCCCCAAAAATAATTTTCTCAGAGGCGTAACTGGAACCTTCAGGGCCCCCAGTGCAAGAAACCATAAAGGGCCCCCCTTGACCCCCGACCGGAGCCCTTCCCACTGATCCTGGGGCTATTTACTCCCATCGTGGGACCCTTTACTACGGTCCCAAGTGGGCTCCCTTCTTTCTGTTTTCTTATCCCGCACGGAGGCGGAACACCAGGGCCCAGTCGTTAGTGCGACTTTTACGACATCCGGTAGTTCCACCACTGCGTGTTGGTAGTTTTTTCATTTTTGTTCTTTATTTATTTATTGAATTATTTTATAAAAAAACGTATTTACAATTAATTTTCTTTTATTATTTAAAAACTATTTTTAGGACCCCCATTTGTGGGACTTTGTTGAAATATCAGGGGTCTTAACAGACCTCTTATGTTTTTTTTTTCTCCGTCAGAATTCCATACAGACGAATGGAATTTCAATTTTTTTTCCCGTCGGTGTTCTCTTTCTAACCCCATCTGAATTTCTGACGGAAAAGTCTGATGGGTGAAGGCAGGGGGTGTTGGTGGCAGAGGGGGATGGAGGCAGGGGGTGATGGTGGCAGAGGGGGGTGGAGGCAGGGGGTGTTGGTGGCAGAGGGGGGATGAAGGCAGGGGGTGTTGGTGGCAGAGGGGGGGTGAAGGCAGGGGGTGTTGGTGGCAGAGGGGGGGTGAAGGCAGGGGGTGTTGGTGGCAGAGGGGGGGAGGCAGGGGGTGGAGGGGGGGTGGAGGCAGGGGGTGTTGGTGGCAGAGGGGGGTGGAGGCAGGGGGTGTTGGTGGCAGAGGGGGGTGGAGGCAGGGGGTGTTGGTGGCAGAGGGGGATGGAGGCAGGGGGTGATGGTGGCAGAGGGGGGTGGAGGCAGGGGGTGTTGGTGGCAGAGGGGGGATGAAGGCAGGGGGTGTTGGTGGCAGAGGGGGGTGGAGGCAGGGGGTGTTGGTGGCAGAGGGGGGTGGAGGCAGGGGGTGTTGGTGGCAGAGGGGGGATGAAGGCAGGGGGTGTTGGTGGCAGAGGGGGGATGAAGGCAGGGGGTGTTGGTGGCAGAGGGGGGATGAAGGCAGGGGGTGTTGGTGACAGAAGGGGTGAAGGCAGGGGGTGTTGGTGACAGAAGGGATGAAGGCAGGGGGTGTTGGTAGCAGAGGGGGGTGAAGGCAGGGGGTGTTGGTGGCAGAGGGGGATGGAGGCAGGGGGTGATGGTGGCAGAGGGGGGATGAAGGCAGGGGGTGTTGGTGGCAGAGGGGGGATAAAGGCAGGGGGTGTTGGTGGCAGAGGGGGATGGAGGCAGGGGGTGTTGGTGACAGAAGGGGTGAAGGCAGGGGGTGTTGGTGACAGAAGGGATGAAGGCAGGGGGTGTTGGTGGCAGAGGGGGGATGGAGGCAGGGGGTGTTGGTGACAGAAGGGATGAAGGCAGGGGATGTTGGTGGCAGAGGGGGATGGAGGCAGGGGGTTATGGTGGCAGATGGGGTGAAGGCAGGGGGTGTTGGTGACAGAAGGGGTAAAGGCAATAACACTGCCACTGTGAAGAACGTGGAAGGTGTGTACACTCACCTCTCGTTCTCCCCTTCTTCAGCTCCAGTGACCGGCCACGGTCACAGAGCTTCGGACTGGGTCGCGGGCGCGCCCCCTGCGGGACCCACTGCTGGGCACTTTAATGCGACGTACCTTTATGTGATTGTGCCCAGCCGTGCCATTCTGCCGACATATATCGGCGTTAGGCGGTCCTTAAATGGTTAAATATCAATTGTCCTCATTTTCTGGGTTGTCAGTAAAAAAAAAATGTGCCCCGTCAGTAAATTCCCCGTGTTTTGTGGGTATAGAGATCGGCAGCACGTCTGAAGCGGAACTCCGCTTTGTTACCTCTTTATAAATAAACACGTAAATAGAGATTCTCTTCGGAATAAACACGAGCGGAGGGCGGGGCCCCTTCTGTAAAATTGTATGTTTCCTGATCGGGATTATCGTGTTCCCTCCACCGACAGACAGATACGGTATTCATTCTCTGCTTCCCAAACATACAATCCGCTTTATTTTCTCTTTTTTTTGATACAGCCTATAATATAATAATATAATAATATATCACTAAATAATCAGTAAACATATACATTGTGTCACTCAGTGTCTCTCCATCACTCTTCTGAGTTGTCGCTGGCGGCGGTGACAAGGGGGAAACATTTGTCGATTTTCTCTGAACATTCGGCGAGTTCCGTGTATTTTCTACCAAAGCAGGGAGAAAAAAAACAGCTAGTAAAGTAAAAGCAACACACATTCCATATACCGTATTTATCACCCCCACCTAGAAGGGAATCCTAAGGGAAACACAGCGCGGGAAGCGGGGATCAGCGTACATTGCGTACCCACGATTTCCCCCTGATTTGAAGGGGAATAAAGAGCGTGGTTTACGCAGATAAATACGGCAATTAGGCACAAAGGTTAACCCTTGATTGCCCCTCAGATGTTAACCCCTTCCCAGCCAGTGTCATTAGTACAGTGACAGTGCATAGCATTATCACTAGACATGTGGAGACTGGAATATTTTGTTTCGTTTTTTTCGTTTTCGTTTGGAAAATAAATGTATTTAGTTCCTCCCAAAAATCGTTTTGATTTATTTCGTTTTTCGTTGGGGAATCGCTTCCGTCCGAAAATCCAATAATACTTGGTTTCTGTCGAATGGTCAAAAGAAAATTCGACGGAACATCGAATCTTTACGTCGAATCGTACATTTCCGTTTGAATATTCCACCTACAAGAATTCTAATGTTGTATGACTAGTAATAATGTCCAATCTATTTTCTCATAAATCGAAATCTAATCTCTGTAATGTTGAATCTATTATTTCTATAATGTCAAATATTTTCTCTATAATGTCGAATCTTTTCTCTCTATAATGTCGAATCTTTTCTCTCTATAATGTCGAATCTTTTCTCTCTATAATGTCGAATCTTTTCTCTCTATAATGTCGAATCTTTTCTCTATAATGTCGAATCTTTTCTCTCTATAATGTTGAATCTTTTCTCTCTATAATGTCGAATCTTTTCTCTCTATAATGTCGAATCTTTTCTCTATATAATGTCGAATCTTTTCTCTCTATAATGTCGAATCTTTTCTCTCTATAATGTCGAATCTTTTCTCTCTATAATGTCGAATCTTTTCTCTCTATAATGTCGAATCTTTTCTCTATATAATGTCGGATCTTTTCTCTCTATAATGTCGAATCTTTTCTCTCTATAATGTCCAATCTTTTCTCTCTATAATGTCGGATCTTTTCTCTCTATAATGTCAAATCTTTTCTCTCTATAATGTCGAATCTTTTCTCTCTATAATGTCGAATCTTTTCTCTCTATAATGTCGAATCTTTTCTCTCTATAATGTCGAATCTTTTCTCTCTATAATGTCGAATCTTTTCTCTCTATAATGTCGAATCTTTTCTCTCTATAATGTCGAATCTTTTCTCTATAATGTCGAATCTTTTCTCTCTATAATGTCGGATCTTTTCTCTATAATTTTGAATCTTTTCTCTCTATAATGTCGAATCTTTTCTCTCTATAAAGTCGAATCTTTTCTCTCTATAATGTCGAATCTTTTCTCTATAATGTCGAATCTTTTCTCTATAATGTCGAATCTTTTCTCTCTATAATGTCGAATCTTTTCTCTCTATAATGTCGAATCTTTTCTCTCTATAATGTCGAATCTTTTCTCTATAATGACGAATCTTTTCTCTATAATGTCGAATCTTTTCTCTATAATGTCGAATCTTTTCTCTCTATAATGTCGAATCTTTTCTCTATATAATGTCGAATCTTTTCTCTCTCTAATGTTGAATCTTTTCTCTCTATAATGTCGAATCTTTTCTCTCTATAATGTCGAATCTTTTCTCTCTATAATGTCGAATCTTTTCTCTATATAATGTCGGATCTTTTCTCTCTATAATGTCGAATCTTTTCTCTCTATAATGTCCAATCTTTTCTCTCTATAATGTCGGATCTTTTCTCTCTATAATGTCAAATCTTTTCTCTCTATAATGTCGAATCTTTTCTCTCTATAATGTCGAATCTTTTCTCTCTATAATGTCGAATCTTTTCTCTCTATAATGTCGAATCTTTTCTCTCTATAATGTCGAATCTTTTCTCTCTATAATGTCGAATCTTTTCTCTATAATGTCGAATCTTTTCTCTCTATAATGTCGGATCTTTTCTCTATAATTTTGAATCTTTTCTCTCTATAATGTCGAATCTTTTCTCTATAATGTCGAATCTTTTCTCTCTATAATGTCGGATCTTTTCTCTATAATTTTGAATCTTTTCTCTCTATAATGTCGAATCTTTTCTCTCTATAATGTCGAATCTTTTCTCTCTATAATGTCGAATCTTTTCTCTCTATAATGTCGAATCTTTTCTCTATAATGTCGAATCTTTTCTCTCTATAATGTCGGATCTTTTCTCTATAATTTTGAATCTTTTCTCTCTATAATGTCGAATCTTTTCTCTATAATGTCGAATCTTTTCTCTCTATAATGTCGGATCTTTTCTCTATAATTTTGAATCTTTTCTCTCTATAATGTCGAATCTTTTCTCTCTATAAAGTCGAATCTTTTCTCTCTATAATGTCGAATCTTTTCTCTATAATGTCGAATCTTTTCTCTATAATGTCGAATCTTTTCTCTCTATAATGTCGAATCTTTTCTCTCTATAATGTCGAATCTTTTCTCTCTATAATGTCGAATCTTTTCTCTATAATGACGAATCTTTTCTCTATAATGTCGAATCTTTTCTCTATAATGTCGAATCTCTCTATATCGAATTTTTACCGCAACGAAAACGAAAATAAACCATTTTTTATGTCGGATTTTTCGGTTTTCGTCGTTTCTTGCACTTTCGTTATCGTTTGTTAACGTTGTTGTTATGAGACCGACAGCATGCTGTTGTCTTATTTTTTTTTTGCATACCTTTTTATCGCTATTTACACGTCCGGCTTCCCCGCGGGAGTGGGCGTTCCTAATGACAGTTTGTGATTGACGTGTTTCCTAACTTGCGCAAACTGCGCGTCACGAGTTGCCGAAAGAACCCGAACGTCGGTGCGCAGGCGCCGTATAGAACCGCACCGACGTTCGGGTTCCTTCGGCAACTCGTGACGCGCAGTTTGCGCAAGTTAGGAAACACGTCAATCACAAACTGTCATTAGGAACGCCCACTCCCGCGGGGAAGCCGGACGTGTAAATAGCGATAAAAAGGTATGTAAAAAAATAATAAGACAACAGCATGCTGTCGGACTCATAGGTCGGCTCTGTGTAATAATATAATTTTTTTTTAGGGTGAACCCCCGCTTTAAAGGGGTTGTAAAGATACCATTTTTTTCCTAGTGACATGTCACTCATTGTCTGTGCCCTGTAATCAGGAGCAGCGATCAGTGACATGTCACTCCTAGCCACGCACCCTAACAGTTAGAATCACTTCCTAGGACACACTTAGAGGGGATGTAAAGGATTTTTTTTTCATAATAATCATCCTTTACCTGCAGACATTCCTCTTTTCACTTCCTCATTCTTGGTTTTTGCTCAGAAGTTGCTCTATTTCTTCTCTGTTCTGGTCACTTGCTGCTTGTCTGATTGTTACTCACCACCGTGAAGGGAGGCTTTACTGCGGTTGTCAGTGACGTGCCCCGCCCCCTCCTGGGAACTACATCTGTGCGGCAGGACGCTCTCTACGTGTTAGAGACTTAAAGGAGGTGTGAATTACTGGGCGTGCCGCAATGCATACTGGGAAATGTAGTTCTTACATGAACGAGCGCCGCAAACCAGGAAGTGAATGAAGGAACAGAAACTAGAACACCGGAGGTGATATAGATCAGGGGCAGGGGCGGACTGACCATTGAGGAACTCGGGCACTGCCCGAGGGCCCCATGCCACTAGGGGGCCCCATCAGGGTTGCCAGGCTCATTAAAACCAGGGACAGTATGTAAAAATCTATGTTTCTTTTAACATCTGTCCCTGATATGTCCAAAACCTACATGCTTTTGATGTGAAAATCCTGAGATTTTCGCTGCCCCGCCTCTGCACTGCCTCCTAGCGTGGTGGCCATCTGTAAGCCCGGGGTCTCCAAACTTTCTAAACAAAGGGCCAGGTTACGGTCCTTCAGACTAGGGCCATTGGGAGTAGAAAATATCCAGTGGGGAGTAAATAATACCATATTTTTGGTGACAGTGGAAGGACTAGTGCCCCATTGCTGGTGTTAATGGAAATAATTGATGTCAGTTGGAGGAATAGTGCCCCATTGGTGTCAGCAACAAGAATTATGCCCCATTTAAATTGGATGGAATAATGCCCCAAGGGCTGCATTAAGGCAAGCAAGGGGCCACATCCGGCCCCAGGGCCGCAGTTTGGAGACCCCTGATGCCCACTAACACACAGCTCCTTTCTTTATCTGCAACATAGATAGAGTCTAAGGGAGTGGTGCGAGCAGGACACTCCACACAGGGAGAAAGCCTCGCATTACTGTGTGGAGTTAGAGACAGAATAAGTGTATAGTGATTGGTTTGCTCAAAAGTTATAGCGCCTACAAAATAGGGGATAGAATTA
Source organism: Rana kukunoris (assembly GCA_029574335.1). NCBI lineage: Eukaryota > Metazoa > Chordata > Amphibia > Anura > Ranidae > Rana > Rana kukunoris. The sequence goes on along the minus strand of CM056058.1, from coordinate 161,320,990 downwards.
TGGCTTTTTTTCATTAGTAATGGCGGCGATCAGCGGTTTTTATCATGACTGCGACATTACGGCGGACACATCGGACACTTTTGACACATTTTTGGGACCATTCACATTTATACAGCGATCAGTGCTATAAAACTGCACTGATTACTGTATAAATGTGACCGGCAGGGAAGAGGTTAAGACTAGGGGACAAGGAAGTGTGTTCCCTGCTAGGTGATTCTTACTGTGGGGGGAGGGGGGGTGACTGGGGAAGGTGACCAATCTGTGTCCCTATGTACAAGGGCTACAGATCTGTCTCCTCTCCCTGACAGGGACGTGGAGCTCTGTGTTTACACCCCATCATTACACACAGAGCTCCACGTCCCTGCTGTGTGACTGACGATAGCAGGTATCCGGCGGACATTGCGGCCACCAGGCATGCGCATCGGCACCTGAGTGACGCCGAGGGGCACACGCGCACGCCCCCCAGCATGATGGCAACCCCATTTTTTTTAATAAAAAAAATATAAAAATATATATTTTATATATTTATTAAAGGACCCAGAGGTCCCCAGGGCCCCAGATGGCAACCCCCCCTCCTTTTTTATTTTATTTTTTTATAAATTTTAATTTTTTTATATATATATTTTGTATTTATTTTTTTATTAAAGGGGCTAGAGGTCCCCAGGAGCCCCAAATGGCAACCCCCCCCTTTTTTTTATTTAAATTAAATAATATTTAATTAATATAATAAAAAAAAATAAAAAAAAGGGGGGTTGCCATCCGGGCCCTGGCGATTTCTGGGCCCTTTTTTTTTATTTTTTTTTATTAAAGCGCCCAGAATTCCCCAAGGCCCCGGATGGCAACCCCCCTTTTATAATATAAACAATAAATATTTTTTTATATTTTTTTTTCTTTCTTTCTTTCTTTTTCTTTTTATTAAAGGGCCCAGAATTCCCCAAGGCCCCCGGATGGCAACCCCCCTTTTATAATATAAACAATAAATATTTATTTATATATTTTTTTATTTCTTTCTTTCTTTTTTTTTTTTTTATTAAAGGGCCCAGAATTCCCCAAGGCCCCCGGATGGCAACCCCCCTTTTATAATATAAACAATAAATATTTTTTTATATTTTTTTTTATTTATTTTTCTTTTTATTAAAGGGCCCAGAATTCCCCAGGGCCCCCGGATGGCTTCTCTTTCTTTACTTCTGTAAAGGGCCCCCCGCTTCTCAATTTTCTCAATTGGCGACGGCACCCCCTTCTCAATTCGCGGCAGCCCCCCCTCTTCTCAATTTCAGGCGGCAGCCCCTCCCCCCCTGGTTCTCTGCTCCAGGGGGACCCATGCCTGAAGCTGTGTAAGGGGCCCCATAATTCCTGATGGCGGCCCTACCTGGGGCCCTTTAGCTGCTGTGAAACTACATTTCCCATGAGGCATTGCAAGACTGGCAGTTACAATTACTCCCAGAGGCATGATGGGACTTGTAGTTCTGCAACAGCTGGAGGGCCCCAGGTTGCCTACGATTTTCAAAAATGCTTTTAAAAATTCCAGACATTGCAATATTTATCCCGTTTGATCCTCATAACTGCCCCCCCCCCCCCCCCCCTCAATGTTTATGTCCTTTGAAGAGTAATCTCTCCCGCGAACTGACAGAAGCGCAGATGAGATAACGTATAACGGGGACGGGAGATTGGCTGTCTCGCGGCTCCTCGCCCCTCGTAGATCTTGTCAGATACAATGTGCGTGTTGTAGCGATCTATCAGCATCATCATTCCCCGCATCTCCTGCGGGGGTCATAAAAAGATGAGACAATAAAATATGATACAATACGTAAAAGATGATACAATAAAAGGAAAAGTAACATTTGATGCTCTGAAACAATAACATGGAGTAAATCTCTCCGTTTCCGAAGGCGATTGCCGCTCTACAGCGCGGCGCCGGTGCCACTTCTGACCGCGTATTATTCATCGCCAATTGGAAAATATCTTTTAAATATTATTGTGACTGTTAGAGACGACGTTTCACTGCGCAAAAAAAATGTGTATCGAGGAGCGGCGTGTTCTGGCGAGATCGGTGAAGGGTTGGCGTGCGCACATTGAAAGATGGCGACTCACCGATCATTTAGACCAGGGCTTTACAATTTCTTGAGCCACTAGCCAGGCCTCAAGGGTTACTCGCCACCGGTTGCCCGCCCTTACCATGCCCCGCCCCTAATTCTGCCGCTAATCACGTCCTCGTGAATTATCTCATGAAATGACACTGGTAAATGTTTTAAGCAGAATTAAGTTACAGAAGTAAATATTAACAACAACTTTATCAGTTTCCCTCAGTACAGCCTCATCTGTGCTCATCAATGCAGCCTCACTGTGCCTCCATTGCAGACTCTTGTGCCCCACATTGCAGCCTCACTGTGCCCCACATTGCAGCCTCACTGTGCCCCACATTGCAGCCTCGCTGTGCCCCACATTGCAGCCTCACTGTGCCCCACATTGCAGCCTTGCTGTGCCCCCATTGCAAACTCACTGTGCCCCACATTGCAGCCTCACTGTGGCCCACATTGCAGCCTCGCTGTGCCCCCATTGCAAACTCATTGTGCCCCACATTGCAGCCTTACTGTGCCCCACATTGCAGCCTCACTGTGCCCCACATTGCAGCCTCACTGTGCCCCACATTGCAGCCTCACTGTGCCTCCATTGCAGACTCTTGTGCCCCACATTGCAGCCTCACTGTATCCCCATTGCAGACTCATTGTGCCCCCATTGCAAACTTACTGTGCCCCACATTGCAGCTTCATTTTGCCCCCATTGCAGACTAATTGTGCCCCACATTGCAGCTTAATTTTGCCCCCATTGCAGACACACTGTGCCCCACATTGCAGCTTAATTTTGCCCCCATTGCTGAAACACTGTCCCCCACATTGCAGCTTCATTTTGCACCCATTGCAAACTCATTGTGCCCCACATTGCAGCTTCCTTTTGCCCCCATTGCAGACTCATCATGCCTCCATTGCAGATTCATTGTAACCCACATTGCAGCTTCATTTTGCCCCCATTGCAGACTCATTGTGCCCCACATTGCAGACTCATCATGCCTCCATTGCAGACTCACTGTGCCCCACATCGCAGCTTCATTTTGCCACCATTGCAGACTCATTGTGCCCCACATTGCAGCCTCACTGTGCCCCACATTGCAGCTTTATTTTACCCCCGTTGCAGACTCATTGTGCCCCACATTGCAGACTCATTGTGCCTCATATTGCAGATTCATTGTGCCCCATAATGCAGAATCATTGTGCCCCACATTGCAGTCTCACTGTGCCCCCGTTGCAGCCTCACTGTGCCCCCATTGCAGACTCACTGTGCCCCACATTGCAGCCTCACTGTGCCCCCATTGCAAACTCACTGTGCCCCACATTGCAGCTTTATTTTGCCCCCGTTGCAGACTTATTGTGCCCCACATTGCAGACTCATTGTGCCCCCCATTGCAGACTCATTCTGCCCCACATTGCAGCCTCACTGTGCCCCCATTGCAGCCTCACTGTGCCCCCATTGCAGCCTCACTGTGCCCCACATTGCAGCCTCACTGTGCCCCCTTTGCAAACTCACTGTGCCCCACATTGCAGCTTCATTTTGCCCCTGTTGCAGACTCATTGTGCCCCACATTGCAGACTCATTGTGCCCCACATTGCAGACTCATTGTGCCCCACATTGCAGACTCATTGTGCTTCACATTGCAGATTATGCCACCCATTGAAGACTCACTGTGCCCCATTGAAGACTAATTGTGCTCCCTTTGGCGGTCAGATCATTACAGGATGAAGAGGATAGCCGCGGGATTGCAGAGCGGTACACCCCGCTGTTAGAACTTACATTGAAATTTCCTCTGCTCTGCTCGCTCACACAGCCCCGCCTCCTCCCGACCCCGCGCCTGTGATAGACAACATGTCTCAGCAATGGACCCACATTGGTCCGCGATCAGTGCTGAAGTCCCGCGATTCGCGGAACCCCCCCCCCCCCCACGATTCGTGGCACCCCCCGCAATTTGCGGCTTCCCCCCCTCAACAACTCTGATCCGTGCCCCCCTCAACTCTGATCCCCCCCCTCAACAACTCTGATCCCCCCCGCTCAAGAACAACTCACCCCCCGCTCCCCCCCACTGCTCAACAACTCAGTCCCCTCCCCGGCTCAGCGACTCCGTCCCCCCGCTTAACAACTCCGATCCGTGGCACACCCCCCTCCCCCCCGCTCAACAAAAATGTCCCTCAGGGAAATTTTAAAATGCTGGGAGGTATGGACTGACTGAGCTTGTACATGGTACCACTCCACGGGTGCATGTGATTCTGATACACTGGGTGTTTCTTTTTATTATTTTTTATTATTATGGTTTATTTATTTCTCCTCTCTGTATCATGATCTCTGCTGTGGGTATACTGGATGTAGTTTACTGTCCCTTGGGATTCAACTGAAGAATTTGACAGACATGTGCATTCCTCTTCGTTGGAATGCATTTTCGTCCGAAAATCGCAAAAAACTAAAACACAAAGATCCATCATAAAAAAATGCTTTATTTTCGTTTTCGTTGCGGTAAAAATTCGATAGAGAGATTCGACATTATAGAGAGAAAAGATTTGACATTATAGAGAGAAAAGATCCGACATTATAGAGAGAAAAGATTCGACATTATAGAGAGAAAAGATTCGACATTATAGAGAGAAAAGATTCGACATTATAGAGAAAAGATTCGACATTATAGAGAAAAGATTCGACATTATAGAGAAAAGATTCAACATTATAGAGAGAAAAGATTCGACATTATAGAGAGAAAAGATTCGACATTACAGAGAGAAAAGATTCGACATTATAGAGAGAAAAGATTCGACATTACAGAGAGAAAAGATTCGACATTATAGAGAGAAAAGATTCGACATTATAGAGAGAAAAGATTCAACATTATAGAGAGAAAAGATTCGACATTATAGAGAGAAAAGATTCGACATTATAGAGAAAAGATTCGACATTATAGAGAAAAGATTCGACATTATAGAGAGAAAAGATTTGACATTACAGAGAGAAAAGATTCGACATTATAGAGAGAAAAGATTCGACATTATAGAGAGAGAAAGGATCCGACATTATAGAGAGAAAAGATTCGACATTATAGAGAGAAAAGATATCGACATTATAGAGAGAAAAGATCCGACATTATAGAGAGAAAAGATTCGACATTATAGAGTGAAAAGATATCGACATTATAGAGAGAAAAGATCCGACATTATAGAGAGAAAAGATCCGACATTATAGAGAGAAAAGATCCGACATTATAGAGAGAAAAGATCCGACATTATAGAGAAAAGATTTGACATTATAGAGAGAAAAGATTCAACCTTATAGGGAAAAGATTCGACATCATAGAGAAAAGATTCGACATTATAGAGAGAAAAGATCCGACATTATAGAGAAAAGATTCGACATTATAGAGAGAAAAGATCCGACATTATAGAGAGAAAAGATTCAACATTATAGAGAGAAAAGATCCGACATTATAGAGAGAAAAGATTCGACATTATAGAGAGAAAAGATCCGACATTATAGAGAAAAGATTCGACATTATAGAGAGAAAAGATCCGACATTATAGAGAGAAAAGATTCGACATTATAGAGAGAAAAGATCCGACATTATAGAGAGAAAAGATTCGACATTATAGAGAGAAAAGATCCGACATTATAGAGAAAAGATCCGACATTATAGAGAGAAAAGATTCGACATTATAGAGAGAAAAGATCCGACATTATAGAGAAAAGATCCGACATTATAGAGAGAAAAGATCCGACATTATAGAGAGAAAAGATTCGACATTATAGAGAGAAAAGATCCGACATTATAGAGAAAAGATCCGACATTATAGAGAAAAGATTCAACATTATAGAGAGAAACGATTAGACATTATAGAAATAATAGATTCAACATTACAGAGATTAGATTTTGATTTATGAGAAAATAGATTGGACATTATTACTAGTCATACAACATTAGAATTCTTGTAGGCGGAATATTCGAACTGAAATGTACGATTCGGCGTATAGATTCAACGTTCCGTCGAATATTCTTTTGACCATTCGGCAGAAACCAAGTATTATTGGATTTTCGGACGAAAGCTATTCCCCAATGAAAAACGAAATAAATCAAAACGATTTTCGGGAGGAACTAAATAAATGTATTTTCCAAACGAAAACGAAAAAACTAAACGAAATATTCCAGTCCGCACATGTCTAGAAAATGCAGGGAGAAATAGGTGGTCCTGCAGCCATCAGAACCCAGAACAGCCAAAAGCAATCAAATCCTGCCGGCCCGACTACAGAGAAGCAAAAAAACGAAATTTACCTAAACCTGTTGGCAACCTGGCAGGTAGGAGAGCTACAGGAAGAAGAACAAAACATCTGATGGAGCATCTTAAAAAGATTCCACCATCTTTATATTCTCAGAGAACTGAACGTTTTCCTTGCCTCCCCGTTTTCATCTTTATTCCTCAATATTTGGCGCGGAGAACTGGGGGCGCCTCGGCTCCGATCCCATCAAATATTTGGCGCAGGGGAACTGGGGGCGCCTCGGCTCCGATCCCATCAAATATTTGGCGCGGAGAACTGGGGGCGCCTCGGCTCCGATCCCATCAAATATTTGGCGCAGGGGAACTGGGGGCGCCTCGGCTCCGATCCCATCAAATATTTGGCGCGGAGAACTGGGGGCGCCTCGGCTCCGATCCCATCAAATATTTGGCGCGGAGAACTGGGGGCACCTCGGCTCCGATCCCATCAAATATTTGGCGCGGAGAACTGGGGGCGCCTCGCCTCCGATCCCATCAAATATTTGGCGCGGAGAACTGGGGGCGCCTCGGCTCCGATCCCATCAAATATTTGGCGCGGAGAACTGGGGGCGCCTCGGCTCCGATCCCATCAAATATTTGGCGCGGAGAACTGGGGGCGCCTCGGCTCCGATCCCATCAAATATTTGGCGCGGAGAACTGGGGGCGCCTCGGCTCCGATCCCATCAAATATTTGGCGCGGAGAACTGGGGGCGCCTCGGCTCCGATCCCATCAAATATTTGGAAAGGCGAAGGCTTTAAAGTTAGAAATTTCCCCGGCCTGGCTTTCCTCTCACGTAGAACAAATCCATGCATATTTTTATTGCGGGAGAACTGTGAAATGTTAAACACTGATCTCGTTTTATCACAATTGTCACCGAGGGCGCAATTCATCATCGCGAAATTCCAGTCATAAAACGCCAATGACATCCCTTGAAAAAAAAAAAAAAAAAAGAGAAGACGACAATTGCTTTTACCTCAATTTAAAAATAGTCTCTTAGCTTGCAGGTAATGTGATGGATGTAAAAGCAATTTAGAGGCTCTCAAGCGGCGATTTCGCCAGAAAACTTGGCTTCCTTTTTGAAGGAACAAATCCATGGAACTCAGGGCCGATCCTAGGGTCACAGACGCCCCCACATGGTCAGAGACTGCAGACATGGTACAGGAGATGGTCCGAGACTGCAGGCATGGCACAGGAGATAGTCAGAGACTGCAGGCATGGCACAGGAGATAGTCAGAGGCTGCAGACATAGTACAGCAGATGATCAGAGACTGCAGACATAGTACAGGAGATGATCAGAGACTGCAGACATGGTACAGGAGATGGTCCGAGACTGCAGGCATGGCACAGGAGATAGTCAGAGGCTGCAGACATAGTACAGCAGATGATCAGAGACTGCAGACATAATACAGGAGATGATCAGAGACTGCAAACATAGTACAGCAGATGATCAGAGACTGCAGACATAGTACAGCAGATGATCAGAGACTGCAGACATAATACAGGAGATGGTCAGAGACTGCAGACATGATACAGGAGATGATCAGAGGCTGCAGACATGATACAGGAGATGATCAGAGGCTGCAGACATGGCACAGGAGATGGTCAGAGACTGCAGACATGGCACAGGAGATGGTCAGAGGCTGCAGACATGGCACAGAAGATGGTCAGAGACTGCAGACATAATACAGGAGATGATCAGAGACTGCAGACATAATACAGGAGATGATCAGAGACTGTAGACATGGTACAGGAGATGGTCAGAGACTGCAGACATGGTACAGGAGATGGTCCGAGGCTGCAGACATAGTACAGGAGATGGTCAGAGACTGCAGGCATGGTACAGGAGATGGTCAGAGACTGCAGACATGGTACAGGAGATGGTCAGAGACTGCAGACATAGTACAGGAGATGGTCAGAGACTGCAGACATGGTACAGGAGATGGTCAGAGACTGCAGACATAGTACAGGAGATGGTCAGAGGCTGCAGACATAATACAGGAGATGATCAGAGACTGCAGACATGGTACAGGAGATGGTCAGAGACTGCAGACATAGTACAGGAGATGGTCAGAGACTGCAGACATGGTACAGGAGATGGTCAGAGACTGCAGACATAGTACAGGAGATGGTCAGAGGCTGCAGACATAATACAGGAGATGATCAGAGACTGCAGACATGGTACAGGAGATGGTCAGAGACTGCAGACATAATACAGAAGATGGTCAGAGACTGCCGCTATGGTCTTCCGCTACTTTGCTCTCCTACTCTGACAGGAGGAGGGAGAGAGGGAGGATGGACTTGGGCAGGAAACACAGCAGCGGCAGTGACAGAGTCTCTCCTCCTCTGATCCGCTCCTGTCAGTTGCCGGCAGAGAGAGCTGCCTCTGGACACAGACAAGAAGAAGAGGAGGAGGAGGGGGAGGCGGAAGAGGTGCACTTTGGCGCTTCAGCGCCCCCACCTCTGTGGCGCCTGGGTGCGCTGCACCCCGTGCACCTGCCCACAATTGGCCTTGATGGAACTTGTGAATATTTCAAATTTTTTTAATGTGACATATGTATGGAACGTAGACACAGAAGGTTCTCTTACGAAGGTAAGATTTCTGATTTTCTGTCTGACCCCCTCTTTCGGTGGAAGTGAAGTAGAGTAAAATTTGGCTCCGTTGATCTTCTCCGGCAATAAAGGGAGCCAACACCACTGAGAAATTTGAATAGGAACTTAAAAATATTTGTAGTCATACGGGTCCGGTCACCTCCAGCATTCGGGAGAGAATGGAAGTCCACCGTCTCCCAACCTCCTCCACCTTCTCCATCCCTCTACTACACTACTGGAGCCAAGACATTGGGCTCTGAAGTGGAGTCTGCGAGTGATTGGGAGGGGGGGGTGGTGGGCTGTGTGATGGAGGGACTTTATTTGATGAGACTGATGTGGTGAGAAAACTTGATGATGGAGTAATCAGATGTGATATGGGAACTCAGACATATAGAGAGGATTCTGGCATATAAGGGGGACTCAGATTTGATGGAGAGGACCTCAGGGTGCACCTCTGATGTGATGGGGGACCTCTGATGCGTTGGGAGGGCCTCCACTGTGAAGGGGGCTCCGATATGATAAGGGGGCTCTGATATGAAAGGGGCACTCTAACATAAGGAGACCTCTGATGTAATTGGGGGCCTCTGATGTGATGGGAGGGCCTCTGATGAGAAGGGGGCCTCTAATATAAAATGGGGACTCCAATATGACAAGGGGATCTCTGTGGTTCCAATGTGGTAAGGAGACCTCTGATGTGAAGGGGAGACTCTGACATGATAGGGGATCTCTGATGTGATGAGGTACCTCCAATGTGAAAGGGGTCCTCTAAAAAGAAGGGGGGCTTTGATGTGATGAGGGGACCTCTGATGTGAAAGGGGGACTCTGACATAATAAGGGGATGTCTGATGTAATGTGGTACCACTGATGTGATGGGAGGACCTCTGATGTAAAGGGGGCCTTTGATTTAATGATGTGATGAGGGAACCTGATGTGAGGGGGTACTCAGACATGATAAGGGGACCACTAATGTGATTTGGGACCTCTGATGTAAAGGGGATACTCTGACCTGATGAGGGACCTTTGATGTGATGGGGGGACCTCTGACATGATGGGGGAGGCTCTGATGTGATGGGGGGACCTCTCATGTGATGGAGTTCCTCTGATATGAAGGGGGCTCTTTTGTGATGGGAGGACCTCTGATGTGAAGTGGAGATTCTGACATGATGGGGGGCAGGGCTCTGATGTATTAAGAGGATCTCTGACATGATGGGGGACTTTTTGATGTGATGGGGGTCCTCTGATATGAAGGGGGCTTTAAAATGATTAGTGGACCTCTATTGTGATTGTGGACGTCTAATGTGTAAGAAGTTCTGATGTGATGTGACCTCTGATATGATGGGGGAACCTCTAATGTGTTGAGAGGACCTCCAATGTGATGAGGGGCTTTGATGTGTTGGGAGGACCTCTGATATGAAGGGGGAGGGGGTCTGATGTGATGGGAGGACCTCTGATATGAAGGGGGAGGGGGTCTGATGTGATGGGAGGACCTCTGATATGAAGGGGGAGGGGGTCTGATGTGATGGGAGGACCTCTGATATGAAGGGGGAGGGGGTCTGATGTAATGGGAGGACCTCTGATATGAAGGCGGAGGGGTCTGATGTGATGGGAGGACCTCTAATATGAAGGGGGAGGGGGTCTGATGTGTTGGGAGGACCTCTGATATGAAGGGGGAGGGGGTCTGATGTGATGGGAGGACCTCTGATATGAAGGGGGAGGGGGTCTGATGTGATGGGAGGACCTCTGATATGAAGGGGGAGGGGGTCTGATGTGATGGGAGGACCTCTGATATGAAGGGGGAGGGGGTCTGATGTGATGGGAGGACCTCTGATATGAAGGGGGAGGGGGTCTGATGTGATGGGAGGACCTCTGATATGAAGGCGGAGGGGGTCTGATGTGATGGGAGGACCTCTGATATGAAGGCGGAGGGGGTCTGATGTGATGGGAGGACCTCTAATATGAAGGGGAAGGGGGTCTGATGTGTTGGGAGGACCTCTGATATGAAGGGGGAGGGGGTCTGATGTGATGGGAGGACCTCTGATATGAAGGGGGAGGGGGTCTGATGTGATGGGAGGACCTCTAATATGAAGGGGGGGGGGGGTCTGATGTGTTGGGAGGACCTCTGATATGAAGGGGGAGGGGGTCTGATGTGATGGGAGGACCTCTGATATGAAGGGGGAGAGGGTCTGATGTGATGAGAGGACCTCTGATATGAAGGGGGAGGGGGTCTTATGTGATGGGAGGACCTCTGATATGAAGGGGGAGGGGGTCTGATGTGATGGGAGGACCTCTGATATGAAGGGGGAGGGGGTCTGATGTAATGGGAGGACCTCTGATATGAAGGGGGGGTCTGATGTGATGGGAGGACCTCTGATATGAAGGGGGAGGGGGTCTGATGTGATGGGAGGACCTCTGATATGAAGGGGGAGGGGGTCTGATGTGATGGGAGGACCTCTGATATGAAGGGGGAGGGGGGTCTGATGTGATGGGAGGACCTCTGATATGAAGGGGGGGTCTGATGTGATGGGAGGACCTCTGATATGAAGGGGGAGGGGGTCTGATGTGTTGGGAGGACCTCTGATATGAAGGGGGAGGGGGTCTGATGTGATGGGAGGACCTCTGATATGAAGGGGGAGGGGGTCTGATGTGATGGGAGGACCTCTGATATGAAGGGGGAGGGGGTCTGATGTGATGGGAGGACCTCTGATATGAAGGGGGGGTCTGATGTGATGGGAGGACCTCTGATATGAAGGGGGAGGGGGTCTGATGTGTTGGGATGACCTCTGATATGAAGGCGGAGGGGGTCTGATGTGATGGGAGGACCTCTGATATGATGGGGGGGGGTCTGATGTGATAAGGGGGTCTGATATGATGGGGGGGGGGTCTGATGTGATGGGATGACCTCTGATATGAAGGGGGAGGGGGTCTGATGTGATAAGGGGGTCTGATATGATGGGGGGGGGGTCTGATGTGATGGGATGACCTCTGATATGAAGGGGGAGGGGGTCTGATGTGATGGGAGGACTTCTGATATGATGGGGGGGGGTCTGATGTGATAAGGGGGTCTGATATGATGGGGGGGGTCTGATGTGATGGGAGCACCTTTGATATGAAGGGACCTCTGATATGATGGGGGGGGGGTTTAATGTGATGGTAACACCTCTGATATGAAGGGACATCTGATATAATGGGGAGGGGGGTCTGATATGATAAGGGGGTCTGATATGATAAGGGGGTCTGATGTGATGGAAGCACCTTTGATATGAAGGGACCTCTGATATGATGGGGGAGGGGGGGGTCTAATGTGATGGGAGCACCTTTGATATGAAGGGACCTCTGATATGATGGGGGAGGGGGGGGTCTGATGTGATGGGAGCACCTTTGATATGAAGGGACCTCTGATATGATGAGGGGGGGTTTTATGTCATGGGAACACCTCTGATATGAAGGGACATCTGATATAATGGGGAGGGGGGTCTGATATGATAAGGGGGTCTGATATGATGGGGGGGTCTGATGTGATGGGAGCACCTTTGATATGAAGAGACCTCTGATATGATGGGGGGAGGGGTCTGATGTGATGGGAGCACCTTTGATATGAAGGGACCTCTGATATGATGAGGGGGGGGGGGTTATGTCATAGAAACACCTCTGATATGAAGGGACATCTGATATAATGGGGAGGGGGGTCTAATATGATAAGGGGGTCTGATATGATGGGGGGGGGGGTTTATGTGATGGGAGCACATTTGATATGAAGGGACCTCTGATATGATGGGGGGATCTGATGTGATGGGGGGGAGGTCTGATATGATAAGGGGCTCTGATGTGATGGGGGGGGGGTCTGATATGATAAGGGGCTCTGATGTGATGGGGGGGGGTCTGATATGATAAGGGGCTCTGATATGATGGGGGGGGGGGGTCTGATATGATAAGGGGCTCTGATATGATGGGGGGGGGTCTGATATGATAAGGGGCTCTGATATGATGGGAGCACCTCTGATATGAGGGGGGGCTCTGAGGTGATAAGGGGACCTCTGATTTGAAAAGAGGGCTTCCAATATAAAGTACATTTCATCTTGGTGGCTGTGTGCATCGTCCCAGGCTCAGGTTTCCTATTGATAAGTAACATTTACATTTTTTACACCTTAGATTTGGGTTCCCTCGAGATTCTTCATGCATATAAAGGGTTCATCAACTGAAAAAAGGCTGAGGAATACTGAGTTGGACTGAGGGGCATTTTCCATATATTCCTATGGAATGTCCACTAGGGGGCTTGCGACACCATAAGGCTTTTCCGATGGTTTTGTTCTTTGGGATTACATTCTTTGGACGGTTCAGATGCAACCATCGCTCCGCGATTCCTTCTGTGACACCCCCGTCTATTCACAGCTTAATAGTCCAACACAGAAATCCGCAGAGCGCAGTTTTCTCCCCTCCCCCAGCATCTATGACAGCTTCAATGTTATAAAAATAAAAAATTGGGCTTTTTTCCAATCTCTACTCTGAAAATAGAGACTTCGCCGTTTATCCTACAAATAAATTGTGTTTGTCATGCAATCAGTGTCACCACAACACCCCCCCCCCCCCCCCACACACACACAGAGGGGGGATTTCTGTGGGAGACGGAATGTAGAGCGGCGGCGACGCTGATCTTTATGTAACTTTCTGAGTCACAGGTTTTTCGAATCGAACGGCGCAAGCGTCATTTCAAATGCAAATCCGGCATTATTCTGGCAGAATTATTAAGATAACTTATGAAACGTTCCAAGATTAAACCTTTTCATGCCAAGCCAGAAAAATTCTCCTTCTCCCCGGCCCTCCGAGACGAGTCATTATCCCAGAAATGTTCATCGCTGGTAAATAGCGGCTTCGTTTTCAGGACGTGTGAGACGGAAATATTTAGCAGCCCAAATTTATTTGATGTAAGTGAGGAGTTTTCTCATGTAGGACATCTTGGATAAACACAGAGGAGGGGGGGGGGATAATGAGTCTCATCACCGCCACTCCATACAACCTGTACTTTCGGGTCATGTGACCTTCTCCCCTTCCCTCCCAGGATGCAATGCTAGTGGCCTTATCCCCTCCCCAACTCCATATACCCGGTACTTCAAGGTATGGGGTCATGTGACCTTCTCTCTTCCCTCCCAGGATGCAATGCTAGTGGCCTTATCTCCTCCCGAATTCCATATACCCAGTACCTTCAAGTATGGGGATCATGTGACCTTCTCGCTTTCTTCCTTGGATGCAATGTTAGTGGCCAATGCCATATCCCCTCCCAAATTCCATATACCCAGTACTTCAAGGAATGGGGATCATGTGACCTTCTCTCTCACCTCCCAGGATGCAATGCTGGTGGCCTTATCCCCTCCCCAACTCCATATACCCGGGGCCTTCAGGTATGGGGATCATGTGACCTTCTCCCTTTCCTCCCTGGGGACAGTGCTAGCGGCCATACCCCCCACCACTAACTCTATATACCACATGCTTTTAGGCATGGGACCTTCTCCTCCCAGGATGCAATGCCAGTGGCCTTATCCCCTCCCCAATTCCATATACACCGTACTTCCAGGTATGGGGATCATGTGACCTTCTCTCTTCCCTCCCAGGATGCAATGCTAGTGGCCTTATCCCCTCCCCAATTCCATATACACCGTACTTCCAGGTATGGGGCCATGTGACCTTCTCTCTTCCCTCCCAGGATGCAATGCTAGTGGCCTTATCTCCTCCCCAATTCCATATACACCGTACTTCCAGGTATGGGGATCATGTGACCTTCTCTCTTCCCTCCGAAGATGCAATGCTAGTGGCCTTATCCCCTCCCCAATTCCATATACACCGTACTTCCAGGTATGGGGATCATGTGACCTTCTCTCTTCCCTCCCAGGATGCAATGCTAGTGGCCTTATCCCCTCCCCAATTCCATATACACCGTACTTCCAGGTATGGGGATCATGTGACCTTCTCTCTTCCCTCCGAAGATGCAATGCTAGTGGCCTTATCCCCTCCCCAATTCCATATACACCGTACTTCCAGGTATGGGGATCATGTGACCTTCTCTCTTCCCTCCCAGGATGCAATGCTAGTGGCCTTATCCCCTCCCCAATTCCATATACACCGTACTTCCAGGTATGGGGCCATGTGACCTTCTCTCCCTCCCAGGATGCAATGCTAGTGGCCTTATCCCCTCCCCAATTCCATATACACCGTACTTCCAGGTATGGGGCCATGTGACCTTCTCTCCCTCCCAGGATGCAATGCTAGTGGCCTTATCCCCTCCCCAACTCCATATACCCGGTACTTCAAGGTATGGGGTCATGTGACCTTCTCTCTTCCCTCCCAGGATGCAATGCTAGTGGCCTTATCTCCTCCCGAATTCCATATACCCAGTACCTTCAAGTATGGGGATCATGTGACCTTCTCGCTTTCTTCCTTGGATGCAATGTTAGTGGCCAATGCCATATCCCCTCCCAAATTCCATATACCCAGTACTTCAAGGAATGGGGATCATGTGACCTTCTCTCTCACCTCCCAGGATGCAATGCTGGTGGCCTTATCCCCTCCCCAACTCCATATACCCGGGGCCTTCAGGTATGGGGATCATGTGACCTTCTCCCTTTCCTCCCTGGGGACAGTGCTAGCGGCCATACCCCCCACCACTAACTCTATATACCACATGCTTTTAGGCATGGGACCTTCTCCTCCCAGGATGCAATGCTAGTGGCCTTATCCCCTCCCCAATTCCATATACACCGTACTTCCAGGTATGGGGATCATGTGACCTTCTCTCTTCCCTCCCAGGATGCAATGCTAGTGGCCTTATCCCCTCCCCAATTCCATATACACCGTACTTCCAGGTATGGGGATCATGTGACCTTCTCTCTTCCCTCCCAGGATGCAATGCTAGTGGCCTTATCCCCTCCCCAATTCCATATACACCGTACTTCCAGGTATGGGGATCATGTGACCTTCTCTCTTCCCTCCCAGGATGCAATGCTAGTGGCCTTATCCCCTCCCCAATTCCATATACACCGTACTTCCAGGTATGGGGCCATGTGACCTTCTCTCCCTCCCAGGATGCAATGCTAGTGGCCTTATCCCCTCCCCAATTCCATATACACCGTACTTCCAGGTATGGGGCCATGTGACCTTCTCTCCCTCCCAGGATGCAATGCTAGTGGCCTTATCACCTCCCAAATTCCATATATCCAGTACCTTTCGGTATGGGGGTCATGTGACCTTCTCTCTTTCCTCCTTGGATGCAATGTTAGTGGCCATATCCCCTCCCCAATTCTATATACACCACACTTCCAGGTATGGGGATCATGTGACCTTCTCCCTTTCCTCCCTGGGGACAGTGCTAGCAGCCATACCCCCACCCCTAACTCTATATACCACATACTTCCAGGTAATGAAATCATATGATCAATACCGCGTGACATAAAAAATTTCAAAACCCGCCAATTTATTCTCTAGGACAGGCTTTCTCAACCTTTTAACCCTAGAGGAACCCCAAAAATAATTTTCATGTCTTAAGGAAAACTTACTAAAACCAAATCATCTGGGCTCATGCTCCTTTTATTGGTGGTCAATGGGAAGAATGTCCCCCTTAAAGTGGGGTTCGGAGTGCCACCCTTGAAGACAGCTAAAAAGATATTTGGGGGTCATGCTGCTGGCTTTGCTAAGTGGTGCTGAACCTCGAACTCTGTAGGCATCATAACATAGGTGGTTCATCAGCCACAGCTCAAGGAACCCCTAGCAACCTCTGGAAGAACCCCTAGCAACCCATAGCAACCTCTGGAGGAACCCCTAGCAACCTCTGGAGGAACCCCTAGCAACCTCTGGAGGAACCCCTAGCAACCTCTGGAGGAACCCCTAGCAACCTCTGGAGGAACCCCTAGCAACCTCTGGAGGAACCCTGGTTGAGAATGGCTGCTCTAGGGCATATATAATGTTTGGGAGGTTCAGAAAAGC